>JAHIAM010003313.1:0-54276 GCA_021605205.1 Aegilops longissima
ACCCGAGCGATTGCACTGCAGGCTACGCGCATCGAACCCGAGGGATCGATGGCTGTTAACTGAACCCGATGGAGCGATTCCTTCGCTACTGCTACTAGTGAGCGTTGCGGGGGGGGGGTGGATGAACAGTGAGCGGTGGCGTTGCCTCTGGATGAACAGGAACCCGTGGTGTGGAGGGCTGGATGAATAGTAGACGGTGGAGGGGTGGCCGTGGAGGGGTGGTTGAACAGGACCCCGTGGTGTGGAGGGCTGGATGAACAGTAGACGATGGAGGGGTGCCCGTGGAGAGGGGTGGTTGAACAGTAGCCGGTGGAGTAGCGCACGGTGGAGGCTGGATGAACAGGAGCTCGTGGAGGCTGGAGGAGGTCGACGGTAGCCCGTGGAGGCTGGAGGAGGTCGACGGTGGAGATGAACAGTATCCCGTGGAGTCCCGTTTGGCGGTACGCCACATCCCTCCCGATGAGCAGGACCCCCATTTCGACCGTAGGAGGTCTATTTCGTCCGTTTTGCGGTACGCCACACCCCTCCCGATCAACAGGACCCCCGTTTCGACCGTAGGAGGTCCATTTCCTCCGTTTTGCGGTACGCCACACCCCTCCCGATCAACAGGACCCCCGTTTCGACCGTAGGAGGTCTGTTTCCTCCGTTTTGCGGTACGCCAGGCCCCTCCCGATCAACAGGACCCCGTTTCGAACGTGGCCGTTCGAACACAAGGCCGTTTCCTCCGTTGTGTGGTACGCCAGGCCTTGTTTCCATCGCCTGTTCCGTCCAAGCCCTCCCGATGAACACGACCACGAATTCCGTTCCGACCCAACCGATTGGCTCCCCAAGAGCACGACGACGACGCTGTTGTTCCGACCCAGCCATGTACGTATGCGCGATAGGCGTTAGAGACCCTCCCCGTATGTACGTACGTGGCCGTATTTTCTTTCTTGAACCATCCCCGCTATACGTACGTGTACATGCTACATGCGCGCCTCTACTACGACACGTGCACGCCTCTACATCCACCAGTATATATGTACGTACACGTTCGCGACCAGAATGACAACGCTACCTACGCTTCGACCAGGTGGGTCCCGACTGTCAGGCACTTCCTTGCGTGCGAAGATGTAGCTGGTGGGTCCCAGCAGTCAGGGGGCGAATCGTTTTTTTTGCTCGGACGCACCTCCTTGAGTGCGAAGGTTTAGCTGGTGGGTCCCAGTAGTCAGGGGGGAAACGATTTTTTTGCAAAATATTGTGGCCCGTCCGGTGGGTCCCCGCTATCAGGTGGAGGAATAATTAGTTTGCACGTAATAAGGAGGCACTTCCTTGCTGCGGCCGTGGACCCAGCTGTCAGCCTCTCAACGTACAGTCCACGTCCGATGGAAGCCGTTCCTTGACAACGTTGACCATGCCGCGCCAAGAGCACCAGGGCGGTGGACGACGATGAGGCCTAGGAAGGGGACGATGCGGAGCCAGGGAAGACGCGGCAGTGGATGCCCACGCGTAGAGGAGTACGAGGGTTCACTGGTTCGCTGTGGTGTGAGGCTGCCGTCGCCGCAGAATAACATGGGGTGTGGGTGAGTAGAGGGATGGCCTGGCCAGCAGTTGGAGTAGTAGGGGGCGGTGAGGCCTCCGCCGCATTGCAGCCAGCCACGGGAGGCAGGAGCACGAGGCACGACCGGCGCTGGTTTGGGCGGCTGGAGCAAGAAGACCAGAGGTTGAAGAAGCACTACGGTCGTTGGATGGACATCGTATGGTCACTGGAGCTAGAATCGTGCATATTGACTAAGTTGACAAAGCCCTCCGTCCCCGTCAACTTAGTAGGCCCACAAGTCAGCCTGCCACTATACTGGGTCCCAGCTAACAGGGGGAGTATTCATTTTTTTTTGTGTAATAAGGAGGCACTTCCTTGCGTGCGAAGATATAGCTGGTGGGTCTGAGCTGTCAGCGGCGGTATTTCGCGAAATACTGAGGCCCTTTCGGTGGGTCCCTGATGTCAGGTGGACGAATCATTATTTTGCGCGTAATAAGGAGGCATTTCCTTGCGTGCGGCCGTGGACCCAGCTGTCGGCCTCTGCACGTACAGTCCACTTCAGATGCATGTCGGTCGTTGACCATGTTGACCAGGCCGCGCCGAGAGCACAAGGGTGGTGGACGACGGTGAGGCCTAGGAAGGGAATGACATGGAGGCAGGGAAGACTCAGCAGTTGTTTCCCACGCGGAGGGGAGTACGACTGAACGAGGGTTTACTGGTTCGTCTGCCGTCGCCGGAGAGTAACAGCAGGTGTGGGTGAGTGGAGGGATGGCTAGGCCAGCGATGGGAGTACGGTGGGGCGGTGAGGCTGCTGTGGCAAGACAGCCGATCATGGGAGGAGGGAGCAGGAAGTCCCGCCGGCGCTTGTTTGAGCGGCTGGAGCAGGAAGAGCAGATATTGAAGAAGCACAACTGCCGTTGGATGGCCATCCAACAGTCACTGCTTGTGCGTCAACCTTTTTTTAGGAAAGCCTCAAATCTGTGGAAAATAGCATACAACCCATCTGCCATTATTTCTAATAATTTACAACCCATTTGCTAATTCTTAAGGTTTTTTTTGAGCCCATATTCTTTTTGATGGCATTACAACCCATATTGTGGCCACGGTTAAAAAATTATACAAAATTTTGCATATTTTGGTGCGGTCCGAACTGTTTTTAATCCCGAAATTTCGACTCAACTCAAACTGATTTTAAAACTAAATGTATATCAATATAAAATCCAACAAATTCTCCACGCATAAAAATTAATGTAATTTAAAATCTTGAAACGAAAAAAAAGATATTTGAAACTAATTGCCGCTTTGATGTGTTTTAAAAATGTACAGCCCATTTCTCATTACTGATGGGCCATTTTCTCGCCAGCTGAATGAAAGCTCTCCTCGTCTTGAAAGATTTGTAGCCCAACAGGCCTGACAAAGCGACTTACTTGGCAAATCACAAAAAAACTGGGCTGTGGCCATGGACCCAGCTGTCAGCCTCTCCACGTACAGTACTCTTCCGATGGAAGTCGTTCCTTGACCACGTTGACCAGGCCGCGCGGAGAGCACCACGGTGGTGGACGACGGCGAGGCCTAGGAAGGGGACAATGCTGAGCCGGGGAAGATGCGACAGTGGAAGCCCGCGCGGAGAGGAGTACGAGGGTTAACTGGTTCGGCTTCGGTGTGAGGCTGCCGTCGCCGCAGGGCCTGGCCAGCGGTGGGAATAGTAGGGGGCGGTGAGTCCTCCGCGGCAGCACAGCCGGCCACGGGAGGCAGGAGCATGAGGCACGACCGGCGCTGGTTTGGGCGGCTGGAGCAAGAAGACCAGAGGTTGATGAAGCACTACGGCCGTTGGATGGACATCGTACAGTCACTGGAGCTAGAATCGTTCATATTGACTAAGTTGAAATAGCTCTTCGTCCCCGTCAACTTAGTAGGCCCACAAGTCAGCCTCCCACAAAGGTGGGTCCCAGCTAGCTGGGGGAGTATTCATTTTTTTGTGGGTAATAAGGAGGCACTTCCGGTGGGTCCGAGCTGACAGCGGGGGGACGGTTTTTTTCGTGAAATACGGTGGCCCGTCAGGTGGGTCCCAGCAGTCAGGGGGCAAACATTTTTTCCGCAAAATACGGTGGCCCGTCCAGTGGGTCCCTGCTGTCAGTTGGAGGAATCATTATTTTTCGCGTAATATGGAGGCACTTAGTTGCTGCGGCCGTGGACCCAGCTGAGACTCTCCACGTATAGTATACTTCCGATGGAAGTCGTTCCTTGACCACGTTGACCTCGCCATGTTCCGTTGCATGCATGTGTCCATGGGCGTGGTGCGTCCCCACTGTCAGCCTCTCACGTACAGTCATCTTCCGATGACTCTCGGTTGTTTACCACATTGACCACACTGTGCCGAGTGCACCCAGACTGGAACGACCCGGAGATGGGGAAGACGGGGCAGTGGAGTCGAAGATGGAGAGGAGTGGGAAACTTCACTGGTTGGTCTGTGGCAGCACAGCAGGCAGTGCCGCCCCACGGAGGCAGGAGCAAGAACAGAGGTTGAAGAAGGAGCACGGCTGTTGGATTAACATCCAACGGTCCAGCTGCTAGAATCATTTGTTAATTAAGTTGACAAAGCCGTGCGTACCGCCCGCTTAGCAGGCCCACAAGTCGATCACCGTCGACGGGTCCCACTGTCAACGGGATGAATAATTTTTTTCGCAAAACAAGGAGGCACTTCCTTCCATGAGAAGATACAGCCAGTGGGTCCCAGCTGTCAGGTGGAGGAAACATTTTTTCAGCTTAATAAGGAGGAACTTTCCTTGCGTGCGACCATGGACCTCGTGGGTTCCAGCCGTCAGGCTCTCCACGTACAGTCCTCTTCCAATGACTCTCGTTTGTTGACCACGCCGCACCGAACACAGCGAGGCGGTGGACGACGGCGAGGCCCCGGACGGGAACGACTCGGAGATGGGAAAACGCGGCAGTGGAGTTGCAGATTGAGAGGAGGAGAAGGGTTATAACTGGTTCTGTTGCAATTCATATCAAACTCAGGTTCACAGGACACGTTCATATTCATAGCCAACATTCACTATCAACAACTCAAAAGATTCACATATACACAAGCTCAGCATATCTATGCATCCAAATGATTGATAGATCACACGACAATATTCATACATAATTCACAAAAAGATTCAGATATACACATGCTCAGTATGTTTATGCATCCAAATGATTGAGATCACAGCCAATATGATCCATGGACGAACTTTAATTACCTAGGGTACAGACTGGTAAATGGTGTTCAATCAGAGGTACTTCTTGCTAAAATTAGTTCTTGTACGAGTAAACTTTCGAGTACATAAGAGGCAGGACAGACAATCTGAACTTTGCTTCTAGGTTTATCCTCAAATAGTGGCCTCGTGCTGACGGAGGTTTGAGCAACTTGGCCACTACTTTCATCCAACTAGTTTATTGGCTCATCTTGGTCATGTATCTCGCCAAAATTCTACATTGCAGACGAGAAAGGAGGCGGTCGAGAAAATGAACCACCCAAATTTTTTGTGCAGTTCAACTGAAATGGAGCATCCTTGGCGTGCAGACTGATTAAGTCCCAGATGAACATACGCGTCAACCAATTTGTCTGGAATCTTTAGACTCCATGCCATATAGTTCGCTACCATATGTGCCGATAACCAAAAGGCACAAGTTGGGACCAAAGACTGGACTGCGTTTTTCTGGGCTATGCACCAAGCAATATTTTTGGCATTCACTCTCCTAATACTTGGAGTTTAACAATTGATTGACGCCGGTTGATACTCGAATGAATATAGGCACTTCTTGTCAACATCGATGCTTGTCTGAGTGAACTTTGGAGTACATAGCAGCAGCATAAGTACCTGTCCATCGGATCATTTTGTGCAGTTCTACTGAAATCACCCGATGTAATGATTTGCCTGCGAGTTCAGGCTCCAAATTACTCCTTTATGAAATCGGCAAACAGTAGCACAATACTAAATTACCAATACATATGACAGGCACAATAATCAGGATAAAGACCAGTACCAACCTGTGTGAGGTAGCATATCAATTACTATTTCCTTTGACTGGAAGCCGAGATAAGCCAAGCGACTGACACCAAAGGAAGAAAGCAAGCGGATATTAGCGACTGATAGGAAATGACGGAAGCTGTCGAGGCAATGAAGCACCCAAAGTTTTTGTGCAGTTCCACCAAAATCGAGCATCCCTGTTGGCACATATATTGAGAGAGTGAAATTACTGTAATAGTGGGACTAGTTGATGAAACATACACTAACAAATAGAAGAACCCTCATTATCTTAATGGGTAAAGTTAGCAACATAGTAGTCTTGCTTAAAGAGAGGTATTAGTTTATTTAATCAGTGCCAATTAGCTCAACTCAACACTCAAAGCATTGCCATTTATCATAGGTTGCAAAACTTAAAAGTGCAAAGATAAAGGAGTTTCTCATGACAGTAGCACGATACAAATAGAGATGACAGCAAACTAATATGGATGAATGCCTTAGGCCCGTACCAACCTGGGAAAAAAAGCTTATTCATGTAGTCCCATAAGAGATGATAAAGCACTCACTGGAATCACACAATAGTATATATTTTTGTGCACTTCAAATGTATGGTTGAAATCACTCTTGTTTACCAGTGCAGAGATTATATCAAAAGATTATCAAGAACTTCTACCAGAGTCAAAGCACTGCCTGGGATACAGTTCATTGTATTCTCTTGTGTAGTTCCACTAAAATGTATGATTGGCACAACATGATCCCTGTTTGCACAAGTAGGAACAAGGTGAAACCTTCATTAGCTTAGTGAGAAAGGGTAGGAAGACATTAACATATTACTCAAACAGTAGCATCAAATTCATGATGTACAATACGCAAAACATTGCCTCATTGAACCAATGGCAATAAATTGACATGCAAAACAATAGCACTATTATGTCATGACACTAATAATATTCCCTCCCTGCTCCACCACATGATTCACCTCGATAGACAAACATTCACACGTACATCATTCAGCATAGGGTCCTACTAAAGATTTGTTTCACTCCAACAGGAAAATTAGGCAGTAATAAATTAGTGGTACTTAAGTGCTCCTAATTAATTAAGTGAGACAGCAGAAGTGGAAGCGCTCCCTGGAGGATCGTCTCACATGTAAGGTAGTCGTTGCCGGAGCCCTTGAATAGCCTCGACTGAGGCCTCTGGCTTCAGCAAGATCGCCTTGGCACTGTTTATTCCTTTTCTTCTTCCTCTTCATGCTATGTTTCTCTTTCTCCACACCAGTTGGTGAAACCAAGTACATGATTGGCCTTCTAATTCAGAATTGGTTTTGTCAGTGAGGGAGTACAAGTGTACTAGTAAAAACAGCATTATTTTCTCATGGCAGTCGGAAAATAGAGATGAACACATGCATTAAATATCATTCTTACCTAAAGGAAGGTTATTGCGCAAATATGGATGATGAGGATTGGAACACAGATCTCCCTTTGTGCAGTTCCACCAAAATGAACCAACTTTTCCATCTGATATTCTAGTTAAACAGCACAAAAGTCACTTCTTTTAAGAAGAGTTTTGTGCAGTGCACCAAAAGTTCACAACAGCAAACAGGTGAATTGGATATCCCTGTTTGCACAAAAAGGCACAGAGGAAACAGTCAGAGTCTCAAACAATTACAGGCAAAAACATTTGGCTAAACTTGTCAGAGTCTCAAACAATTACAGGCAAAAACAGTGGCATGGCTTCATTTTTACCAGGGACATTATATTAAGAATAGCTAAGGTTGCGTTCGGTTCACAGGTTTGGTGCAGGATTTTCGTAGGAACACAATTCCTACCGTATTCTTTCCCTCCCAACCGTTCGGAACACGGGAGAGGTGAATAGTGTTTCATAGGAAAGCTGGTCTGGTAGTACTGATTCCGTCAGATTAGAAACATCCACGCGCTGCTCATTTTTTGGGCGGAAGCCCGAGGCAGGCGCTCGCTGCCATGCGTTAGATAGGTTGTTGTGCTGTGTTTGCCGGAATAAAAAAATCAACCTATGTGTGGTACATGAGGTGAGGACAAGAGTAGTCACTGTGCAGCTGAATAAACAAATAGCATCTCATACTGCCAAGCATGCTACTCTAAAAAAACAAATATGTACATTTCGTAGTCCATCCGAACACATTCTCTTGAGAGTTTCCTCCAGTTCGCTGTTCCATAGTTTTATACCTACATTCCTTTCCTATTCCTCTATTTTCATCAAGACCTATGTTTTGTGCCCCTTTATTACGACCGGAGCCTAAATATTTGGTATAAGGGCACCATCAGTACAACACCATGTACGTAAATAGGGGCATAAAGTGGTGATTCATAGTTTGTTGCCCCGAGAAACAAACATCCAAGAAGCATATCTGGGTTGGTCCCATTTTTGTTCACTATAGCCACCTACTCCTATGTGTGGATAGCAAATCTAGTCCTGGTCATACCACTGTGTACAGCGTTACCCCTATATTTCCCTTTTCGACCAAAAGACCGGTTGGATGACCAGTCTGTACTACTTTCATCCCCTTTCCTTCCTGTTTGTACCAAGTCCGATGTACATACTAAATTCCCCCACCCCCACTTTATTTCAATGACAAGTATTTTCGGACGGTGGGAGTACAAGATTTGACTCCATGAAGTAGCTTTACCTCTAACAATAGAAGAAAAAAATAGGTGATGTTGGACCATCCGATCGAGAGGGGCTGAGAGGTAGAAAATGATGCAGTTGCAGCGACGTAGCGAGTTGGAGAAGTAGAGCTAAGGCGGTTTTGAACGAAGATATACCTTAAGGTCGTCGGGATGTGGATAGGTGGGCGCCGGGAGGCCGGATCCGCCCACAGGCAACGACGAAGGAATCGGAGGACCTCCCGCGCCGGCGCTCGGCCAGAAATAACGGTGCGGCCGGCAGTGGGTCTCCTCCCTCGCTGTCGACGACGGCCCAAACGCTGCCCTCCTCCCCTTCACCGGTGGAGGGGGATACGTCCGGATCTGTAACCAGCGGTGAGGATAGAAAGCCAGTGTTTTTTGAAGGGAGAAAGACAGGGTTACTACCCCTATCTTGTTTAGATCTGGAGAGGATGAGAGTGTGTGAATAGAGCATCCCTAGCAAGCAAGCGTGGAGGCTCCGGCCTATATATAAGTAGTGGGGTAGTTTTCCTTTTTCACTCCATCAAAACAATCGTTTAAAATTGTGTACTATACTTACATGCCAGGTCGCGGGTTTTTTTAGTTGTTGATTGTTTTTTGAGATAGCTACCCGCTTGTTCCAAGTGGTGTTACGGTGTGCCAGGTCACACTTTGTATCGTTAAAGTTTGGTAGTACTACAAGTCCCTCCATTAAATGAACAACCACCCCCTCGTAAAAATTGTGAACAAGCCCACGGCTAAAATTAGCAGAAACGTGGGTTGCCCCAACATGCATTATTATTTATATTTTCTACTCCCTCCGTTCCTAAATATAAGTCTTTTTTATTAGCCACACCTAAGACAAGAATTTTTTTATTAGCAGTGAACCCCACATGTCATAGACACAACAATTGTGGCAAGATTCCCTTAGGCAAGCCAAAGTGTGTCTAACAATTTGAGCAACTCAGGTTAGGCAAGTGTGGCAAGTGTGGGAAAAATAATGTGGCAACATAAGAAAAACATAGTCACAATCCAAACAGCCCCGTGATTTTTTGTGACATGCATGAAAATTTGGTTAGTTAAATTTATAGTCAAAATTTGGCAAGGTGCATCAAATCAACACATGCAAGTATCAAAAGGAAAGTCACAGCATGCATGCATGCGTTGTACTCCCTCCGTTTCCAAATATAGGTCTTTTTAGAGATTGCAACAAGTGACTACTCCCTCCGTTCCTAAATGTAAGTCTTTTTAGGGATTCCACTACAAACTACATACAGATGTATATAGACATATTTTAGAGTGTAGATTCACTCATTTTGTTTCGTATGTACTCCAGTTCATAGTGAAATCTCTAAAAAGACTTATATTTTGGAACGGAGGGAGTACATACGAAGCAAAATATGTCTACTCCTACATAAGAAGTAGCCCATTTGAAATGTGTAAAAAGAGTTTTATCGAATGCAGTGCTTTGATGTGTCGCGTCAACTCGTACAAGCCCGAGAAATTTGATTACTACGATGCCCTCTCCCTCGCGGACTGAGCTCCGGTGCCTTAACTGCACCTGCCTTTGGCTGCATGACAGGTGGGCCAACCACCTTTTGGGCCCACCTGTCATGGACGCAAAGGCAGGAGCAGTAAGTAGAAGCTTTCGCTACACGCTATCCCTCCCGCACAAGGTGGATGGACATGCAGTAGTGGATTCGATACTGTAGAAGTAGGGGTAACATCATTGTTCGTCTTCTCGAAGAGGTGAAGAGCCAAGTGCAAACCGAACGTGGCAGTTGCGAACGCTTGCGTGGTGCGTTTCCTTGGAGTACTAGCCAGGCTCTTGCATGAGACAAAATTGCTATTGTTTAACAATTAAACTCCATTATCCATTGGTTGATAATCATCCTGCATAGGTCCACGCGCTTAGCACTGTTTCCTCCTGGGGTCACCAATGTTTATTTGCTAATTAATAGCATTCCATGCAATGAACTAGCCATTGCAAGTCATTAAAAGCATGCACACCTCTCATCTCTTATTGGTTGATACGTATGTCAAGAAACAAGAAACAAGGTAGAAGTTAATGCACCGCGCCTAAGTGTTTTGGGACTATTTGGATTTCGTAAGATGACTTACACACCTAGACGGAGGGAGTAGTATAGACCTGTAAACCGGAAAGGATTATTTGCCTTTCTAGAGATTTCAACAAGTGACTAGACTTCGGCTCAAAAAAAACAAGTGACTAGACTACACCGTGTGCAGTACCCCCTCCCCTCCGGTTTATAGGGCTCAAATCTCAAATCTCATGAACCAAGGCATTTTGCGATTGGAGGAAAGTATCTCGTACTTTACAAAACTACCCTAATTAAACTCATGCATTAATTACGTAGTTCTCTCGTTTTCCTCTCCACCTTGGTCGCGGTGCACAATATTGAGGCTAGCCATAGTGGGAGTAACTTAGGTAGTAACTTAACACATCCCAAGACAATTTTGCCTATGTGGCAAGTATTTAATGAGGAAAGAGGTGCTTGTGGAAACATAATATGTTACTGTAACATAGCGCTTTCCGAGGCAAAATGAGTCTATGAGATAATAAATGAAGCAATCCATGATACTACTACTATATTACTTTGCACTATGGAGGTACTCCCTCCTTTGCGGTTTATAGGGCTTATCTTAAAATTTTCGTTTTTCCATTTTATAAGGCTCAATTTGGTTGTTCCCAATCACATGTTCAGATTTCAAGGTGCATTAAATCATTGCATGCAAGTATTAAGAGAAAATTGACCAATGCATGTAATTTATGCATGCATGCATTGCAATTAATGCATTGGTAAACATACTTTTTTGAGGAAAACAAGAGCATTAATTGGGTGCTTTTGCAAACTACAAAAAGTATTCCACCACTCATCATCTACCTTGGTTGATGAGATTTTTGAATTGATCCTTATAAACTGGAAAGGAGGGAGTAGTAACTTACACTAGTGTCATATGAATGACACTAGTCTAAGTTACTCCTCACTATGACCAGCCTGAGAGAGTGCTTTGATACGTTTTAGTCTCATGACTAAAAGTAGTGGGACTAAAACTTGTTAGGCTCATCCATGCTTGGATCCAAATACTAAAGACACTAAAATCAAGTTAATGACATTTCAAAGCATCCGGGCCCGCGTGCCATCCACCAAATCACAGAAGGTGCTACAGTCGAGACTCACCTGTCACCCCGGTGTGGCCATCCTGACCCGTCATATCACAAAACCCACACCTTTACCAGTAGTGGTAAGATGGCCTCCAAGTTGGACTGGACGAAGCAACCATTATTTCATTGGAACGCTTGTTCAAGCCCTTTCTTCCCTTTCTTGAAGAAAACCTCACTCCAGGCTACTCACTTTTGCCATTTTTCTTCTCTATCGACGAAGGAAAGGTGGGCGAACCAGTTATACTGCTATATTTTCATTCCAATAATATTCTTTTTGCGAAGCACCGACCGATTCTCACATCCTATTCTTTTTCCCGTTTTCATTGCGATTGTGGTTTCCTTTCGATTGCTTTTTGTTTGTCAATTCATTGATGGATCCTGGAGCACTAGGCAAAGAGTTGCCGGCGGACAACCCACTGGAGACAACGATCTCCAGGAAGCGAGCACCGACCAACGAGTTGACCATGTTGGCGGGCCAACCCATGGAGATGAAGAACTCCAAGAAACAAGCACTGGCCAAAGAGTTGAGGACGTTGGCGGACGAACTCCTCAAAGAAAGTTGGAAGAACAGCAAGGGCCCCACTGTGCCTACCCCAGGAGCTCTGATTGCCACCTATGTGAGGCTCAAGACCGAGTTTGAGGAGATGTTCCCCGTTGAGAAGCAGTATTCCACTGGCAAGGTGATGGCCCCCATCAAGGACGAGGAGATGGCCCCCGGAGGGATGAGATCCCCCGGTGAGCTGCACAAGGTAAAAAATAATGGCTTATTACCATAGTTGTGGTTTTTGATTATTTGCAATGTGCTTGCTTTTTGATTATTTGCAATGTGCTTGCTAATATGTTAGTGTTGTGCAGGTGTAGGTGGTTGTCCTTGATGATTCCGATGTCGTGGCCCGTCCTGTTGGCATCGCCCCGGAGATCGATTCTGATACCGCTGTCCATCCTATGGACATCGCCCCAGAGATCGATTCCGATGTCGCGGTCAGTCCTGTGGACATCGCCCTAGAAATCGATTCCCATGCCGATGTCCGTGCTGTGGTCATTGCCCGAGAGATCGATGACAAGAAATAGTTGGTCGCGCTAATCCTTCAGGGTAGTTTGCATTGCCCTGTGTTTAATTACCAGAACGATGCATGTTCTCAAACCATCTTAGGGCTAGTGCACTGTCTTGTGTGGGCGGATCTTGCTACTTTTGTTTGATAGTGAATCACGCGATGAATCATGCGAACCCTCTCCGAGTTATGGAAACAGATGTATCCTCACCAGCTCTTGATGTAATATATGGCATGCTTAGATGTAAGTTTGAACTGTTTATCATATCAGCAGGGCTTGTTTGATGATTCTTTGTGTTAGTAGGCTAGCTACTGTGCAAGCTATAGTACTTGCAAAACACTCACCGAAGAGAAATGTTGGGGCTGATGAGCTCGTGGTACGCTTATACTTATCCCTTGTCGATTGACCAATAGCCCTAGCTCCTAAAATTGTAGGCTTAGCGATCGATCAGACAATAGTCGACATACATTCATGCCTCATTTGGTTCATAGGGCAGGAAAATCGTAGCAAAAGTACAGAGAACATGCAACACAAAATCATAGCACTGCAGATACATACTCCCTCCGTTCCAAAATAGATGACCTAGGCGGGCTAGTTTGGCCTAGTGGGTTTCAGTGATATGACGTGGTACAGTGCCGTACAGTCTTCGCGTGTGGTAGCAGTATTGCGGGTATAGTAAGTTTTCTTGAAGAAGCGGAATTCAACGAAGTCATGATGGTTCCTTCGTCCGAACAACTTACGATGGGAAAGGTTGGGCATGCGATATGACCGGGCTAGACCAGGATAATTTTGTGTGTGGCAGGTGGACCAGGATGGTCGACGTCCCACATGTCGGTGAATGAAAGTATTCTTTCCGATATAGAGGACGAGCAACGAGTATTCATTGTTTATTTTCGATGAAAGCTAATGTCTCCACTGTTACTCCTTGACTTTGTCAATGCCTCTCTCTCTCCTTCACATATGCGGGGACTACTTGCTATGCATGAAGCGGGCAGCTGGCGTCTTGAGGGGCCAGGCCAGTGAGAGCGGGCTCCGGAAGCGGTCCGGACTCCAGCATGGCCCACCTCACATTATCACCATATATTTCTTGGAGTCCGTGCGCGGCGGGCGTGTGATCTCTTCTCCCTCCCCCGTTTCTCTCTTCTCAGCCGACGCCCGCCGAGCGCTTAGATTTCGGCTATCGACGATTTATTCAATTACGGTCCCACATGTCAGTGAAACTGCAAGACAACGCGTGTCCCCTTGGGTGAGCGGCCTGCGAGCCGGACTGTCGGGGTTGCGACGCGTACGAGTTGTAAGTGTGCCGCCTTTTCCTTTAGAACTTGCGAAGCGTAAAATTTTCGCGCGATCGATCGATAGAAATCCAGAACAAAATGATGAGGGCGGTGCTTTCCAGCTCGTTTGGCGGGCTAGTTCGAGTGATATGACGTGCTACAGTGCCGTCCACTTGCTCCATTTTTATGTAAGCAAGTTTAGTTTACATCAGAAGCGGGAGGAGCTAAACACCGCGGATCTGATTTTGATCGAGGGATAACTGTTCCCTGCCAAATAATGGAGGATTCTTAGCGATTATAGCATGATAGTTAGGGCATCTCCAGCGCTGGCTCACAAATTTACACCGGCATCTGTCCGAGGACACTGATGGATGCCATCCGATGCTGCCCGCATACCTTTTGACAACTATATGAACTAACCGGACGAAATTCGTGCAAACAATGCAAATTTCAAATTAACCGGATGAAATTCATTACATTTTGAAAACTTTTCCTACAAACTGGACGAAATTCATTACATATTTCGTGGTGGAGCAAGGTACCTCGTGGTGGAGCGTCTACACTCATAATATTTAATATTATTCAGCGATATAAAATTAACCAATCATCTCCACTCATAATATTTAATATTATTCAGCGATATAAAATTAACCAATCTGACCTAAATCTCCACGAAGGATATAAAATTAACCAATCATCTCCATTCGGAAGAGCACGAAACACGGCAGCCCAGTGTAGTTACATCATGCTAGTACATGGCTAACCCACGCTATCACCATATTTCTTGGCTTCCGTGCGACACCTATCTCTAGTAATCCAGCAGCCTGTATCGCTTCTCCCTCCTCGTCTCTATCAAAGTGCGGCGGGCTGGCGTTTCTGCCGTCTATTGAGGTCGGTTAACTATCACATGTTAGCGACATGCCAAGAGCATTCTAAAAAAAATTCCTTTCACGTTCCGTTTTCAAAAAGGAAAAATCCTTTCACGTACGAATTTTCCTGTATGCTTTGAGCAACTTGCATGTCCTATACTGCTCCTGTTTGATACTCTAACTTAGCTAGAGGTTAGACTAACTCATGACTAACCCTGAACTAACTGTAGCCAAAGAGGTGTTTGGGTGACACGGTTAGATTGACAATAAATGCACTTCATGCAGAGAGAAAAGTGATTTTTCAGTGGTCCCAATGAGAACTATCTCCAGTTAGCACCTCTTGGGTGGGATAGTTTTTTTGGTGGGTTCGATGCAATTTGCTCCAATTTAAACCCTCACGCTTGGATACTTTAGGGCTATTTGAGCCCCAATTAGCTCAAACTAACTCTAACCCCTGGATCCAAACAGGGCCTATGGCCAGTCTCGACACGGAGCAGTCGCGTGGATCGGGAAGTGGCGCTCTCTCGGCCGTCGGGCCACTTCAAAGCCGACGCCACTGAGAGGTCGCCTCCGCTCTGGCCGGGCATTAATGCGGCACTGACGCTCCAGGCGACACTGACCGTTTCACGCGGGAAGCGCGCGCTGGCAAGGGAGTATAGGTTTTGAACCGTTTCAGGTGTAGTAGTAATGGTAGTTTGCAAAACTACTCAATTATTGCGCTCAGTTTCCTAAGAAATTGTGGTAAAAAACGTTACTCCACAGCCTGCTTCCCTTCTCCTTCTTGCTCGTAATTTACGTGGCCATGTTAACATGGTTGTGTCAAAAAAATGTCACTTCCTGCTCGTGATTTGCGTTATATAATTACAAGCAAGATTCTCGTGCATTGCACGGAACATCAATATGCATTTTTTTACAAAACACCTGTTGTGATTGACCCATGCAGGAGTAATCCCATGTGTAAAAACTAATGATATCTCGAGAATATTATCGGAAAACTGGTATCTCGAGAATGTCATCGAAAAAATGAAAGATGAGAGATAAGGCGAGGAGGAGCGGAGCGTGGTGGTGACTGGTGGTCGGAATGGCCGGAGGCATGGGGATGGACGGCGCCGGCAGGCGGCAGCGGCCACCATGCATGCTAGATTGTTCCAGAGACTTATTCATTTTTTATTGCTGAGCAATGAGGTTGCGGGAGATAATGATGTGGAGAGAGGTGCGGGTATCTTTTGTAAAATTATCATATTTTCTTCCTATCCGTCAGATATAGATCATACGGTCTGTATTACAAGATGGCAGGCACACCATCATCGCCAACTCGTTTTTTTATAAGGGTATACAGATGATAAGTTTGCTGACTACTAAAGTAAAGTGGAATCTGTCCATGTTATGCAAGTAAATAAAGATGATTGTTTATCATACGGGTAAGGTTGGATGAAGGGTGGTAGGAACAAATGCTCCGCCTAGAGCATGTGTGTGTGAGATGGAGTCTTAGTGTGTGTGTGTGTGTGTGTGTGTGTGTGTGAGAGAGAGAGAGAGAGAGAGAGAGAGAGAGAGAGAGATGGAGTCTTAGTTTGTGTGTGTGAGAGAGAGAGAGAGATGGAGTCTAAGTGTGTGTGTGGGGGGGTGCGTCTGTGTGTGTGTGAGAGAGAGAGAGAGAGATGGAGTCTTAGTTTGTGTGTGGAGGGGGGGGCTGCGTGCGTGCGTGCGTGTGTCTGTGTTTGTGTGCGCGCGTGCGTGTGTGTGTGTGTTCCGGGGTCCTCTGTGGCGGATGTAATTTAAGTGTGCATGACTTCATCATATAGAGGTGATGTGTATGGCAGAGGCCACCAACGATGGGGTGCGAGAGAGAAAATGCCCGTAGGAGGGAAGAGAAGTTGCGTGCGCGTGAGAGGAGTCGACATCGAGAGAACGTGTTTGTTCGAGAGACACCACGGAAGACTACTATATATCGATGGTGCATGTAGGCGGTAATTAAACAAAGGGATGGTCTTATTGGTTTCGGGGATATAGGGGAAGAGTGAGAGGCGCGCGGGGGGGGGGGGGTAGCTAGAAGGAGATTGTTAAGTGTGAGTGTGTGTTTTGCCCATCCAGGCGGAAGTTATGAGCACAAAAGAGGAGAACCATTCGGTGTGGCGTTAGGATTGAGGGTAATTAACTACGTATGGAGACATAAAGACCTTGAACGTGCATGTGTGAGAGGTATACATGTATACGTGGGATGTGTGTGCGTGCGCGTGCGCATGATCGAGATAAAAGAAAGAAGACATAAGTCCTAAGATCAACGACATGGGAGAGACGGATCGGTATGACAATATGCATGCATGTGAGAATGCAGGGAAGAAGGCCCGACAATTGAGCATGTGTTTTTGTCTTTAAGAGATAGTGGCGTGGGCTGGAACATGCATCTATGGCAAGCGAGAGGGGTGAGGCATAGCGATTGTGCAAAGAGATCAACCTATAAATGCATATGTATGGATAGACATATATAGTGTGGGTGATAGGAAGCAAGACTCCGTGCGAGAAATAAATGTTGACGGAGAAACTACAGATAGATACAGAGATGGAGATGCTAGCTAGAGAGACATCCGTTAGTTTGGGTGTCGGAGATGACCGTCGGGTGGTTCAAATGGTGAAGTTATATATGTGTGTGAGAGGGCACTTGACTGCATGCATGTAGAGAGAAACATATGTAGTGTGCGTGATAGGAATCAAGAGTGAGGGCGAGAAAGAAGGTTGATGGAGAAACAGATAAATAGAAAGATAAAGATGCTAGCTAGTGTGCGCTAGAGATAGGAGTCGAGTGGATCGAGAAGGCTGGGTTATGTGTGTGGGTGTGAGAGAGATAGAGAGGGTGCATGTGAGTCACATACAAACAAATATCAGAGAGAAATGAGATCCAGAGAGATGGAGTTTTGTGTCTGCGAGAGAGAAAGATATTTCACAACGAGAGTGATAGCTAGAGAGACATATGAGGGAACGCAAGATATCTCTAGGGAGAGAGGGTGTGTTTGAGCGACATACAAGAGAACGATGGAGAAATATGAGACCCTGGGAGACAGAGTTTGTGTTTGTGTGTGAGAAATAGATATTGAAGAGGAAGAGTCGTAGGTTCTCATATCTAAGGGGCGAAATACATCTCTGTATGAGGGGTGTGAGAGTGGCACACATGGGAATAGTTGAGAGAAATGAGACCCCGGGAGACAAAGTTTTGTGTTTGCTGTGAGAGAAAGAGATTCCAGATGGAGAATCATAGCTAGAGACACATAGCAGGGAGCGAGATATACTTAGAGAGAGATAGAGTGATTAAGGTCGATGGAGAGAGTACCATCAGTGTGTTACGAAGATAAAAGATCATTGTCGACATACAGGTAGCACGAGAGATGCCTGAGAGACGATGAACGCATATAGGTCCAGAGAGATAGTCCTATATAAGAATGAGTGATAGCTATATGAGACGAATATCTGGATTAAAGGGGATTCAAATTTTTAAACTGGAGATCACGACATCGATAATATCATAACGCAAATTGGTGTATCAAACATGCATATTCATTTGAATTTGGGCACACGTGTAATGTTATATAGTTTATCAATATTGGTGGTCCATAGATTCTTCAATTACAAACAATGCATGGTTTATATGCAATTAGTGTCTAAACGGGATTACACTATATGTTGCGTGTGTGAAACACATTATACATGTTTGAGAAGTTAAAAAAACCCCGCATGAAACACACATTAATTGGAGATAGTTAGCGAGGAATTCATACATTGGATTTCAACATAAAGTGGTTTCAAATATTTGAAAATCCAAATTGATGGATACAACCTTATGAATCTGAGATCATGCCATTTGTAAACCATATTTATGTATAAATGGTGTTGTGCTTTTGAAAGTATATATGTAAAAGAAATGATGTATATAGAATGTAATTCCAATTGAAAATGGATCCCGCCCGAAAAAAAATAGTAGAATACAAACGGGATTCGAATTGAGTTGGCACGGTAAACATGCACTGTGCAAAATTTGAATGAAGCGGGGAAAGTCGCAGTAACCGCCCGAAACCAGAATCTGCGAGATGGAAATCACTACTGCCTATCCCTGCCGCGCAAACCCTATCTGCTGGATTTCTATAGGTTTCGATAGGGGTAGGTTTGTAATTTCACCCAAACGTGACGTAACCGCCTCTCACCCGGATTCATACACGGTGGGCGCCAAAACACAGTGTGTCCTCGGTCGAAATCGACTCCCTCCCCGAGTCATATTCATACACGGTGGGCGCCAAAAACAAACTCTCGTCGGCAAATATTCGGTGTATGCGAGATTACCGTCCTATCCCCAACCGACTAATGTTGATGTGATGTAGTAGAAATTTGAAACGGGGGCTAAGTTTGTAAATTTCCTCGCATTTGAGACAAGCGCGCCCTGACTACATGGTCCCCCCCCCCTTCCTCTCTACCAACCTTTTCCCCATTCGTACTTCGTGGGCGCCAAAACACCCTCTCCACCCCCACCCTCCTCCGTCCGCCGCCGTCCGCCACCCCATCCACCGCCGTCCTCCTCCACCATGCTGGAGCTGATACCCCGACGCTGCCGTCCATTACAAGAGATCGACCTCTCTCATCCACGCCTTCGGACCGGGATCCTTGCATCCCGTCCTCTTGCTTCATCCCCGCCGTCATCCACCTTGCCGGTGCCGCTCCTACGACCGTCTCGTCCACCGCGCCCCGTCGCCACCGTCTACCCTCCTAGATCTGCATCCACGCTGCCGACAGCCATCGCTACCGCAGCACCGTCAAATTCTCACCAAACGCGTACACAACGCCGCACCAGAGGCGGTACTCTTTCGTATCTGCTCAACTTATTTATCGTAGCAAGAAAATAGATCGCCACTGCTTTACTCTGATTTCTTGTCTTGGTTGCGAAGTTGCCTTTGTCCGGTTTGCACCTTCAGATCCTCCATGGCACGCTCAACACTATACTCCCAATGCTTATGGTTTTCCCCTTTTATATTCCACACTAGTTAAATCACAGTAGACTAAATTTCAAAATTGGGTCAGTCGATTTTTTAGAGCTCGCCGGAGTTCACCGGTGCGATCCAAGGGGCTCGGGTGGTTGTGGAGCATCGCCGAACGAAGAAAACTCGACGCTGGTGGGGGGTGGGGGTGGCGGAGGAACACATGCGGTGGGGGCCGGTGTTCCAGCCGGCGGCCCGTGCGGTGTTCTGTATGGGAAGAATCACAGACGAGGAAGAAGAAGGGTTAGGAGACGTAGGATCTTCATCCAACCGCCTGAAATGGTCAAGAGACAGTTGGGAGTTGCATTCTTAATGCGCTCTGGTTCATCATGTGTGGGCACTGCGCAACCAACATTTTATTATCCAAAATCTGCTTGCTCTTCTTTACCATGTTCGATAGTGCTGGCCTATACGCGATCGATAGGCTTTCAATTACTAGCGGCAAAACAACACCGTATTTTCAAGCCAGTTCCACTTTCCCGATTTATATATCGTGGTTATGGTGTACCCCTGTTATGTACACTATGATCTGCCTAGTTGCTGTGTGCTCTTGTTATCATGGTTTGGCAATAAACTATCTATATAGAATATTATGAACCTATCATCTGCCAGCTATCCTTACTTATGGAGCCTATTTTTTGTGTACTTGTGCCAGATTATATAAATGCACGCACGATATTACAGCACACATGAGCTCTCTCATCAGAATCCAGTGATAGCACATATGTGTTTACAGGGGCGCCCCTATATTAGAATATCATCTGCATTACAAAGATAATCTCACAACTATTTATGTTTTCATGGTTCTCAGATATTATGCGCAATTACAGTGAATATCAGAATCTGCACATCAGAAGAATATTGTGGAACACTGCAATGACTTACAAAATTGGCACCAAGGCATTGAGTGCCATTTTGGAAGAAATGAAACTCGTACGCTCCCCACCTGTTGATTCTTGTTCAGAATATCATTCTAATGACTATTCTAACCTCGAGGAGTCAAAGGCAGATGGCCTGTCCTGTTGTCGGGGAAGCTGATCGTGACCCACGAACACCTATGGGACCCGGCGGACCGAGTCCCTTTTGGTTCGGTGGGGGGCGGAGATTGCACGAAGAGCAGATCGAGGCGATGCACACGAGCAGTTTTACCCAGCTTCGGAGCTCTCCGGAGAGATAATACTCCTACTGTTGCTTGTCTGATTATCTTGTGTTCTTGCTAGGGAGCAATGAGAGCTACAAAACCTAGCTTGAGTGTCTCTAGTCTCGAATGAGTCGAACCAGCCGAACCGACCCCCCTCTACGTTGCGCATGGGCCTCCTTTTATAGGCTCAAGGGGTCACCACAGGTGGCAACGTAAACGAGGGCAGAATGGGAAAAATGAGTTTCGGTTGGTACAGCTACTTGTACAGTGTCTTATACCTAACTCTGACGGCAAGGAACAAGTGTAATAAATGCCCGTCCATGTCGCCCAAACAGTGCAGAAAGGGACCGTCAAGGGCGCCACCGCTTGCCACGATGGTACTCCTGTCAGCGCCGCTTACCGCTGCTCTCCGCTGGCTGCACAGCCTCTTGACACGCACGCCTGGGAAGGCCCCATGGCGACACGTTGGTGGATGAGCGGGAGCGGAGATGAAGAGAGTTTTCATGCCGCGGCAAGCACCTTGCCGTGGCTGAATCCTTATCGCGCCCGGAAGCTTGTCGCTTACCAAGCCTTCCCGGCAAGCTCCTCTTGCCGGGGTCTTGTCTTCTGCATGCCTTGAGGGGCCTTCCCGGCAAGCTCCTCTTACCGGGGCCTTGTCTTCTTGACTTAAATACTTTGTTCTTGAATGGCTCCAACGGAACCGCGGAGGATCTTGGCGGTCGCTAGGCAAGCCTTGCCGCGGGGTGCTGCGACTGCCCGTGCACGAGTTCGGGATACTAGGGTACCCCTACTCTAGTACACCGACAGGAGCCCCCGGGCCTGGGCCACACACGGTGCCGAGCGCTGTTGGGCCAGGCCCAAAACAGTGCACGGGCACGCGCGGCCTAGATCACGCCGTTACTCGCCCCGGACCCACCATGTCCCCCACGAACAGCACGCGCCGAACGTGGCGTCGTGGGAGAGATCGTGGGGGCTTTTTTAATTGGAAAGCGGGCGCCCCCCTCTCCCTCCTTATAAGCAGGGGAAATAGGGGCAGGTCGCCCACCTCGCCATTGCTGTCACATCTCGAAAACCACCGTCGCTCCCTCCCTCCTTCTCGAATCTGAAGAGAGCGACGCTCCGCCCCCCATCGCCACCAACGCCATCAACGCCGTCGGCCTCCTCCACCACCTCCACCATGGCTCCGAAAGCCGACAAGGGGAAGGGCGTGAAGTCGGCCGAGGCGCAGCTGCTCTGGCGCGCGCGAAAGAGCGGGCCATCTTCGACCCCCAGCTCGACGCAAAGGAGCTGAGGGAGGGGTACTACCTCTTTTGGTCGACGGAGACGCGGGCGCATCCGCGCACGAGGGTAATCTCTGCCGCCACATCAGAGTTGGTTTCTGTCGGGTACCCCTTCTTCGCGCTTTTCTTCTACTGCGGGCTCTGCCCGCCCTTTTCCGAATTCTTTTGCGATATCATGAACACCTACGGGCTTCTCCTCCTTGATTTCACCCCCAATGCTGTCCTGACCATGGCGGTTTTCGCACACCTTTGCGAAAACTTTGTCGGAGTCCACCCAAACGTAGACCTCTTCCGCCACTTCTTCATGCCCCGCGTTGAGAGAGGAGAGCCACTTGCCGGAGGGATTGCCTGGATCTCCAGGATCGGCAAGAAAGAAGCATATCTGGAAGGAGAGCTCCACAGCAAGTGGGAGGAGTGGAGAGCCGATTGGTGTTGGATCATCGAGGAAAACCCGCAGCCCTTCACTGGCCAGCGCCAAACTCCCATAGTGCGCGGCAACGATTGGAGCAACTTGGCACCAGAGGATGCTAGGTTGAAGATTGCTGTGACCGGATCTTGCGCCTCGGGCATGCGGACTCTTTGAGGCGCCGTTGGCGCAGATTTCCTTCGCCGCGCGACGCTTCCCTTGCAGGAGAGGAGGAGACCTGCTTGGGAGTTCCAAAATGCGGCGGACATCATGAGGCTGCGCCCGGGTCTCAACTGGAATTTCACCGTCTTGGAGCTGGATGCGATGCTGCTGGAGCTGTTCAAGCACGACCCAGATCACCCCGAGTGGTTCATGTTGCCAAGGGGAGTCGTTCCTTTGTGCAACAACTCTTCGCTCGACCGCATCCGCGCCATGATGCCCCTGTGCGATTCACATGGGATCGTTCCAACCTGGCAAGAGCCCGCCGATGACGTCGTGCAGCAGTTCTTCGACAGCCTGGAAGAAGTGCCGATCCGCCCCGACGAGCAGAAGTGGCTCACACGCGACACCACCGACGCCGAGCTGCATCGCATCGCCACCAGGCTGGAGGAGGCGGCAGAAGCTGCTGCCGCTGGTGAATTTGGGTTCACCGTAGAGGAGGCGGAGGCAGCAGAGGCGGCAAGCCTTGCCGACCGAGAGGAGCTTGCCGGCGTGGAGGAGCAGGCCGAGCCTGACGCTGAGCCGAACGAGCCTGCCGGGGGCGCCTCCCCCCCACCTTCAGGTAGCTTGCCGCGGGAGGAGCCCACAGCTCCACCAAGAAGGCGCCTCCGCAAGACCGGGGAAGTGGCGGGGCGGCAGACGGGCCAACAGCCGCGCGCGCGCGAGCGCGCTCCCACCGGCAAGCACTGTTGCCGCGGGAGCGCCTCACGTCGCCACAGCAACGGGAGCGGGGCCTTCCGGGACCACGGCCCCTGCACCCGCCAAGCGTCCGAGGGAGCCTACTCTTCCAGCTCGTCACACCGGAGGCGGACCGGAATTTGACTTCTCCGCGCTCAGCTCCGAGGAAGAAGAAGAGTAAGATCTTGTCGCTGTTACTTGTAATTCTTCGATTTGCTTGCTTTGTCTTGTATTTGATTTGCTTCATTCTGAACTCTTTCCTTTTTCAGGACGCTGGCTCAGAGAGCGTCGAAGAGAGCCAAGACCCCGGTGGTAGTCATCGAAGACGATCCCCCCGTGGCGACATGAGGCGCGTCCGAGACCCCCTTGCCGGACCCGGCAACCCTTCCTCAGAGCAGCCCCCAGCACAGCCCCCAGCGTAAGTATTTGGTTTATTTCTCACGGTTAGGTGTGCATGGGTGCTCCTTCTTTACTGATATCTGACTTGTTGACTCGTGTAGGAGCAGAGTAGCCTCATCAGGAGGGCCCGGAAGTCGCTCCGGAGATTCCGTCTGCTTCAACTACGCCGCCAAGGGAGAATTCTCCGGCAAGGGAGGCTTCTCCGATAAGGGAAGCCTCTCCGACAAGGGGCAGCGCCGGCGATCCTCCGGTGGTTGAGACCGCGGCCACAGACCCCATCGCAGGTAATCCCTTTAGACCGAAAATTTCCCTTGGGCACTTTTTTCTTCTGTTCTTCTTTTCGAACATTTGCTTGACTGTTCTTTCTTTTTCTGATCGTCAGATCCATCTGCCGCAGATCCGATGGAGACTGAGGTCGCTGGCGAGGAAGTCGCGCATGGCAACACCGACGACCCCGCCACCATGGAGGAAGAGGCTGGCGCCGATGGGTCGCCGGCGAGGAGGCCGCCAAGGCTGCTGCTGCAAAGGCTGGCGAGGGGTCTGGCGATCGTACTGACGACCCTGAGGCCGCAGGAGCGCCAGGCGCTACACCGACCGCCGATCCCTCCGCCACCGATGCAGCATCAGGCTCCGAAGAGCCCCAGCCCGGCGCCTATCCGAAGGCCGGCGACGGCGTCTTCATCAAGCTCCCATGGGCGTCGAGCTCCAGGGCGCAGGTCGAGGGAGAAACCTTCGACGAAGAGCTGCTCGCCTCCGCTGGGCTGTCGCTGGTTGACGCGCCAAGCAGCAGCAGTAGCGAGTCTGAGGAGGAGCAGCTGCTGAAAAAGCTGCTGTCGCTCTACCGCGCCCGACAAGCTAAGCTGGAGTCCCGGGAAGCACTTGTCGCGAGGGCGGGAGCAGACATGGAGAAGCACGCAGAAGAGATCCGGGGCGCCAATCAAGAAGCTCTCCGGAATGTAGCAGAAGCGCGGGAGCAACTCTTCGAAGAGCGCACAGCATTCATCCTTGAGAAGGCTGAGGTCGAGGAGCAGCAAAGGCTTGCCGGCGAGAAGCTATCTGCGCAAGAAGGCGAGCTGGCGCAGCGGAAGATCAACCTTGACAGCTATGAGGAAGAGCTTGCCACGCGCGAGCAATCACTTGGCGGAGCTCTCAAGGAAGCAAAGGACGCTGCCGCAGCTGCCGAGGCCGCCAAGAAGGAGTTGGAGACGAAGGTGACGCAATTGGAGGCCAACCTTCAGAAGAGCGGCGAGGAGCTCGCTGCGCTGAAGCACGAGCGCGAGAAGGACGCCTACACTCTTGGCGAGTTGCAGGGCCGTCTCGCTGAGAGGATCAAAGAGCTCGACGCCGCCAAGGACTCCAAGGCAGATCTTGAGCTGAAGCTGACCACCTTGATGGAGACGCTGGACGGCGCCAAGGAGCGGGAAGCGGGTCTGTTGGAGAAGATCAAGGCCAACGAGGAGCAGCTGGCGAATGCCACGACCGCCCATAACACCCTCAGAGAGAATGTGATGCACTAGACGGAGGGTCTTGTGAATACAGCCGCCGCCATCGACAAGGAGCTGATGGAGCTGGGGATGGTGGATCTCGGGTACTCCACCGACGAGCATCTCCAACCCAGTGCCAAGCTCAGCCTGTTCTTCAAGGGCGTGGTGGCGGCTCTCCAGCGGCTCCGGGAAGAGATCCCAAAGCAGCTGGCCGACGAGTCGCGCCAAATCTGTGCAGGGGCTCTTCAGAAGGTGCTGATGAAGGTGGCCTTCCGCAATCCAGGCGTTAACTTCGCCAATGTCCTCAAGTCCTTGCCGCCGACTGCTGACGTTGAAGCGCTCAAGGCCCTTGTCGCACTCATTGTGGACAGGGTGAGCGGGGTCAAGAGGGTCGATGGCGACCGCGTAGACTAGGCCGCCAAATTTATCTTTCCTTTGTCGCTGTTGATCATGTTTAGGAGAACAATTTATTAGATCTGCGACAAGTTAATTTTGTAATATACTCTATCTTAGGCAACGATTGCAATGTTATTTCCTTTACTTGATTCCTTCCTTTGTATGTTTGAGCCCTACGCTTTTGGGGAACTTGTCGGTGCGGGCACCTTTGCCGCGAGCGCTGAGTGCGGAACATCAGCAGCCTGCTGGTGGTGCCGCCTCCGACAAGCAACCTTGTCGCAACTAGTTGTAGCTCACTTAAATTGTTGAGCGGACTCGAAACAAAGTAAGGGCGCGACTAGCTACGAGTTGGTTCCTCCGCGCACATGTTTTCCATACAAAGTACTATCGTTCGAGGAGGATAACTTTCAAATTTAAAAACTGATTGCTCAAACTTTGGCAACTTAGCTTTTCTGTCGTTTGCTTCCCGGTAGGCGAAACTTCCTCGAGCGACGCTTGGCGGCCCACACCATTATCTTCTCCTCCCCCCCCCCGGCTAACTTGTGGGCGAAGGAACCTTCCTTTCTTTTAAGAAGAAAGAAGAGAAAATAAAGTTATGGAGCCTCGTGGCTCGTTACTGCTTACCGGGTGTAGATGCTGCACAAAATGTCAGATAACACATGCAAATTGATTATAAAAGCATGAAATTGACATTTTGCTTGCAATAAATGAGCTTTACTGATGCACGGGGTCTGCGCCCGGCTTTGTACAAAGGATTACATGCAACATCGGCAAGACTTGTACAAAAGGTGGTTGCCGAAACGGGTTCCGGCAACCGCGCCCTATGGGTAAAACTTACGAAGATGCTCTATGTTCCAGGAGTTGCTCACCGGAATGCCATCTTCGGTCTCAAGGCGGACAGCGCCAGGCCTAGTGACTCGTTTCACCCGATAAGGGCCTTCCCACTTCGGCGTCAACTTGTTGGAATTCTTGGCGGACTTAACGCGCCGAAGAACAAGGTCACCTTCCTCGAAACTTCTGGCACTAACTTTGCGGCTATGGTAGCGGCGCAAAGCTTGCTGGTAACGAGCATCTCGTACAGCGGCCTGAAGATGATCCTCCTCAAGGAGCAGCGCGTCATCTTGTCGCAGCTGCTCTTGCTCAAGCTCATCATAAGCGAGTACTCGAGGTGATCCGTATACGAGTTCCGTGGGGAGAACTGCCTCTGCTCCATAGACTAGGCGAAGGTGTCCGGCGGTGGCTCGATTTGGTGTCGTCCTGATCGGCCAAAGAACCACCGGCAGCTCCTCAATCCAGTTTCTTCCGCACTTGTGCAGCCTGTCGAAAGTTCTGGTCTTGAGCCCTCGCAGCACTTCAGCATTTGCCCTCTCCGCTTGACCGTTGCTCCTCGGGTGAGCAACAGAAGCGAAGCAGACCTTGGCGCCAAGATCTTGGACGTACTGCATGAAGGTGCGACTCGTGAATTGGGTGCCGTTGTCGGTGATGATCCGGTTAGGAATCCCAAAACGACAAACAATTGACCTGAAGAACTTGACTGCTGAATGTGCTGTCACCTTCCTCACTGCTTCCACTTCCGGCCACTTTGTGAACTTGTCAATTGCAACGTACAAGTACTAAAAGCCCCCGACAGCTCGGGGAAAGGGGCCGAGGATGTCGAGCCCCCAGACCGAAAATGGCCAGGATAAAGGGATCGTCTGGAGAGCTTGAGCTGGCTGGTGTATCTGCTTGGAATGGAACTGGCACGCTTCACACTTGGTTACTTGTGCAGTTGCATCACGGAGGGCTGTCGGCGGAAGAAACCTTGCCGGAAAGCTTTGCGGCAAGTGCTCTTGCGCCAATGTGGTGACCACATATGCCTCCGTGTATCTCTGCCAACAGCTTCTGTCCATCTTCCCGGTGAATACACTTCAATTTCACACCGTTGAGTCTTCTTCTGTACAGCATGTTGTCGACAAACTGGTACATACTTGACTGCCGGGCTACTCTTTCCGCTTTTTCTTGCTCTTCGGGAAGTTCTCCTGTCTGAAGGAAATGGACGATCTGATGCGCCCATGTTGGAGCTTGCGGCTCGACAACAAGGACTAAAGGCACATCTGCTGCTGCAGGAACATCAGCTTCTACGGCAAGAACCTGCGGCTCTGCCGGAGCTTGATGTTCCCCGGCAAGCTTGCCGAAGCAAAACTTGTCGGGAGCGTCTGCTTCAACGAAACAAAACCTGGGGCTTGTCGGAGCAGACTGCTCCTCAGCACTCTTGGCGTTGATCTTGGGGACCTTCGCGGCGGCTGACTCGGGTAGCTCTGCCGGAAAATAGTCGCCAGAAATCAACTTCCTCTTCTTGTTCTGTCCAGTTGATGGCGTTACGGTCGGTTGAGTCAGCTTGAGCACGAAGATTCCTGGTTCCACAGGTAACTTGAGTGTGGCGCATTTTGACAGGCCATCAGCAATATCATTCTGAGCTCTTGGAACATGTTCCATTTGTAGGCCGTCAAAGTGCTCTTCTAGCTTTCTCACTTCATCAACGTAGGCTTCCATCAACGGACTCTGATAATCTTTGTTTACTTGGCGGACGACAAGCTGCGAGTCACCTCTGATAATGAGCTTCTTGATCCCAAGGTCTACTGCAATTCTGAGACCGGCAAGCAAACCTTCATACTCTGCAGTATTATTTGTTGCTTGCTCCTTGGGAAAGTGCATTTGGACTACGTACTTGAGGTGCTCTCCGGTGGGTGCGACGAGCAGCACGCCCGCACCGGCGCCTTGCAGCGAAAAGGCACCGTCAAAGTACATTATCCACTCTTTTCTTGCCTCCTTGACGGGGATGCTCGTCTCTGGAATTTCTTCATCTTGCGTCGGCATCCATTCTGCTATGAACTCTGCCAGTGCCCTGCTTTGGATAGTTGAAGTGCTTTCAAACTTGAGGCCAAAGCTTGACAGTTCCAGTGCCCACTCGACAATCCTGCCTGTTGCTTCTGGATTTTGCAGTATTCTTTTCAGAGGAAAGCGAGTGACAACTATGATCTCATGTGCTTGGAAGTAATGGCGCAGCTTTCTCGAGGCCATGAGGAGGCCGAAAAGCAATTTCTGCACACCAGAGTACCTTGACCTAGCCCCCTGCAGAAGGGAACTGATAAAGTAGACTGGGCGCTGCACCATCCTTTTCTGCATCTTCTCGCAATCCTGCGCAGATCCGTCCTTGTCGGGACCAGAGCTCGTCGGTGAAGCCCCCTGCTTGTCGCTGGATGCATCTGCCTCGGTTGCCGGCTCATCGTCTGCCTCCCTTTCCGCTACTAACGCAGCACTAACCACTTGATTGGTTGCCGCTATATATAGCAGCAACTTCTCTTGTGGCCTAGGTGCGACAAGTATTGGAGTAGAGGACAGGTACCTCTTTAAGTCCTGCAGCGCAGCCTCCGCTTCGGGAGTCCATTTAATTGGACCTGCCTTTTTCAAAATCTTGAAAAATGGCAGGGCGCGCTCAGCAGACGTAGAGATAAACCTGCTGAGAGCAGCCACGCAACCGGCAAGTCTTCGTACATCCTTGACGCGCTTTGGTGCTTCAATCTGCTCAATGGCCTTGATCTTGTCGGGATTGGCTTCAATTCCCCGCTGAGACACGAAGAACCCGAGAAGCTTGCCGGAAGGAACTCCAAACATGCACTTCTCGGGGTTGAGCTTGAGGTTGATCTTACGCAGATTTGCAAAGGTCTCATCTAAATCTTGAACCAGAGTTGCTTTGTCCTTGCTCTTGACCTCTATGTCATCCATGTAAGCTTCTACATTTCTGTGCATTTGCGGTTCAAAAGCGTCATGGACTACTCTTGCAAACGTTGAACCAGCATTCTTTAGCCCAAAAGGCATCCGTATAAAGCAGTATGTGCCACATGGGGTGATGAATGCGGTTTTCTCCTCATCCTCTTCTGCCATGAAGATCTGATGATATCCTGAATATGCATCAAGAAATGAAAGCAAATCACATCCAGCCGTGGAGTCAACAATCTGGTCGATACGTGGCAAGGGAAATGGGTCTTTGGGACAAGCTTTATTAACATCTGTGAAGTCGATACAGAGTCTCCATTTCCCATTTGCCTTTCGTACAACTACCGGATTGGCCAACCACATGGGATGGAGCACTCCTCTTACAAGGCCTGCTGCTTCCAACTTCTTGATCTCTTCTGCTATGAATTCTTGGTGCTCCACTGCCTGTTTTTCGACTTTTTGCTTGACGGGCCGCGCATGAGGACAGATAGCTAGGTGGTGCTCAATTACTTTCCTGGGAACACCGGGGATGTCAGATGGTTGCCATGCAAACACATCGACATTCGCCCGCAGGAAAGCAACGAGCGCGCCTTCCTATTTATGGTCGAGTGGTGGCGATGGTGAAGGTACCACCAGTGCCGTCCTCCTTGGCGGGCACCTTCTTGGTCTTTGGCGGAGCTGCCATCATCTTCTTGCACTTGCCGGTGGAGCTCGATGGTGCGTCCTCGACGGTAGCGCAGCACTCCGAAGAGGTGCGCTTGCCGGAGTGGGCATCAGAGCTCTTGCCGGACAAAGTGGTCTTCTTCTTCCCCCCGGGAGCTTCAGCGGCAAGTGATTTGCTATCTGTCGCAGCTGCTACCTCCCGGTAAATCTTGTCGGCGCAGATAAGAGCATCTTTCTTGTCGCCAGGGACAGAAATGACACTTATCGGGTCGGGCATCTTGAGCAAGTTGTATGCATAATGAGAGGCTGCCATGAACTTGGCGAGTGCTGGACGGCCAAGTATTCCATTATAAGGCAATGCAAAATCAGCGACGTCAAACGTGACCCTCTCAGTCCTGAAGTTTAGTTCGCTGCCAAATATTCTTGGCGATGTGATCTTCCTTTCGCTTGCTCCTTCTGGGTTAATTCCTTGGAATGTGCGGTCTCTTGAGCTTCATTGTCGAGGATCTGAAGCTTCTGGAGCACTGCGGAGGAGATCAGGTTTAAGACGGCCCCGCCGTCAACTAGCATCTTGGTGACCTTGAGGTTGCGGATAGTTGGTGAGACCAACACCAGCAAGCACCCGACCGCAGTTATGCGATCAGGGTGGTCCTCAATATCAAAGATGATAGGCGTGCTGGACCACTTCAAAGGCCTGCGTGACTCTACGGATGGTTCTGCTGCATTAACCTCCCTCATCCATTGCTTGAGCTGGCGGTGTGAGGTATGCAGAGAAGCCCCACCGTCAACGCAGAGGACCTCCGTGGCTTTCTGAAACTCCTGCTCATCAGCTTCATCGTCTTCCATGTCTTCATCGTCATCGTCGTCTTCATCCTTGTCGCGGCCGCGGGGGGGTCTGTCTCCTTGCCGCTGCTTGGCCTTGCCGCGGCGTTCTCCCCGACCGGGTCGCTTCTTGCTAGCTGCCCCAGCACCTTCCTGGGCCTTCTCCTTGTCTCGCCGCTCGTACTCAGCCTTCTGCTGTTCTACAAGCTGCTCAACCTTCTTGCAGCTCTGGAGGTCGTGGCCCTTGGTGCGGTGAATCTTGCAGTACTTTTTGTTGGAGCTGTCCTGCTTGTCGGCGGCCGCCACAGCTTGGCGGTCGGCGCCAGCGGCAACCTCCTTGCCGGAACCACCAACCTTGGTTTTCTTGGCGGCACCACCGTTGCCGGACTGCTCGACAACTAGTACCTCTTTCCTCTTCTTCTTTCTGTTGTTCCGTCGCTGGCTCTTCTTTGCCGGGGCGGTCTCCTCACTGTCAGATCCTGCTTCTGCATTCTCTCCTGGGAGTCTTCTTCCTTCTTCAGCACGTGCACACTTGTCGGCCAGAGCATACAGCTCACTGATGTCCTTGACTTTGCACATCGCCATCTCCTCCCTCATCCTGCGGTTCCGCACGTTCTGATGAAACGCGCTGATCACCGCGGCGGGGTGGACATCTGGGATGTTGTAGTGCACACGGCTGAATCTCTGGATGAACTTGCGCAGGGACTCTCCTTCTTTCTGGGCGAGCAGGTGAAGGTCACTCTCTTGGCCATGAGGCTTGTGGCCGCCTGTGAAGGCGCCGACAAACTGATGGCTTAGATCTACCCAGGAAGATATGGATCCGTCCGGCAAGAGCATGAGCCAAGATCTGACATTGGGCTTGAGTACCAGTGGGAAGTAGTTGGCGAGGATCTTGTCGTCTGGTCCCCCCGCAGCCTGCACCGCGATGGTGTAGATGCTGAGGAACTCCGATGGATGCGTCCTGCCGTCATACTTCTCTGGCACATCTGGCTTGAAATTTTTCTTGTCGGGCCACTGGACTTTCCGCAGCTCACGAGTGAACGCAGGGCAACCTACCGCGTACGGCAAGTCACCTGGTTCCCCTGGCGCATGCACGTCAACAGAGGGCCCAGCGCGTTTGTCAGATTGACGCCGCGCTTCTCTTCGGCGCTCGATGCGAGTTCGAGCGTCTTCTTGTTGCCGTTCTTGAAGAACTTGGCGCTGATCACGGCGAGCTCGTGGATCCGATGAAGCGGTGGAGTCGCTGTCGAGGTGGATCCGACGAGTCGGCGATCTTGGCCTTCGGGATGGAGAGTGCATGGTGGTTGCACCCCCACAGGTCTCGTCGCCACCGGCTCGTGCCTTGTCGTCTCGCCGCGGCAGCGATGTGCTTGGTTGTCGCGGAACGTCGCCGTTGGCAAAGCCGATGAGACTTTGAATGGTGGCACTCCATTCGTCGACCTTGTCAGCCGTTGGAGGGTAATCCAGGAGCAGTTGAGCCCGCGCCAAAGCTTCCGCTTGAGTGGTGGGCGGCAATGGCGAACGGTGCGAGGAGCGGGATATGCTCGGACTTCTAAATACATTAGAAGGAGCGGTATCCCGTCCAGGCGACCGTGCCCCGCTCGCACCAGCCTGTTGGCGCGCGAGATGCTCTGGAGCGTCTCTGGATCAACCAGCTCGATCTTGGCCCAATGAACGTATGGCGCTGCGAGCACCATGACGGTCTCGCGCCTCCTGAGATGGACGCGGTACATATCCGGACGCCGAGGTCTGCGCCGCCTTGTCCTTGGACTTGGCAGCGTCGTGGGCTCCCTCGACGACGCGCGTTCCTCCGCCAGCGTCTTCCCCACCACTCGTCAGCTCCGGTGGTGGTGGGTTTGACGCGGACGGCTCTGCTGCCGCCGAAGCCTTCTTCTTCGGTGGCATGTTGATGAAGATGATGAAGATGCTGCTCGTGTGAACGCCGGATCAGGTTCACACAGCCTCGACGCAGCCCCTACCTGGCGCGCCAAAGATGTCGGGGAAGCTGATCGTGACCCACGAACACCTATGGGACCCGGCGGACCGAGTCCCTTTTGGTTCGGTGGGGGGCAGAGATTGCACGAAGAGCAGATCGAGGCGATGCACACGAGCAGTTTTACCCAGCTTCGGAGCTCTCCGGAGAGATAATACTCCCACTGATGCTTGTCTGATTATCTTGTGTTCTTGCTAGGGAGCAATGAGAGCTACAAAACCTAGCTTGAGTGTCTCTAGTCTCGAATGAGTCGAACCAGCCGAACCGACCCCCCTCTACGTTGCGCATGGGCCTCCTTTTATAGGCTCAAGGGGTCACCACAGGTGGCAACGTAAACGAGGGCAGAATGGGAAAAATGAGTTTCGGTTGGTACAGCTACTTGTACAGTGTCTTATACCTAACTCTGACGGCAAGGGACAAGAGTAATAAATGCCCGTCCATGTCGCCCAAACAGTGCAGAAAGGGACCATCAAGGGCGCCACCGCTTTCCACGATGGTACTCCTGTCAGCGCCACTTACCGCTGCTCTCCGCTGGCTGCACAGCCTCTTGACACGCACGCCTGGGAAGGCCCCATGGCGACACGTTGGTGGATGAGCTGGAGCGGAGATGAAGAGAGTTTTCATGCCGCGGCAAGCACCTTGCAGCGGCTGAATCCTTGTCGCGCCCGGAAGCTTGTCTCTCACCAAGCCTTCCCGGCAAGCTCCTCTTGCCGGGGTCTTGTCTTCTGCGTGCCTTGAGTGGCCTTCCCGGCAAGATCCTCTTACCGGGGCCTTGTCTTCTTGACTTAAATACTTTGTTCTTGAATGTCTCCAAAGGAACCGCGGAGGATCTTGGCGGTCGCTAGGCAAGCCTTGCCGCGGGGTGCTGCGACTGCTCGTGCACGAGTTCGGGATACTAGGGTACCCCTACTCTAGTACACCGACACCTGTTCACCCATCAAGGTGCCTGTTCTAATTTGGCAAGGTTTTATTGATTGCGCGTATCTTGCATATGTTGTCTTGCATTTCTTCTACTTTGTTGCACCGCCATCTGCTTAGTTTACTCATCATATAACTCGAGATGCTATGCCCATCCATTATCAATACATATTCCATCTGTCGTCATACCATGTTTTTTCACTCAAATGTCGTTCTTGTAAATCAGACATCAAAAAGGAAGAGGGTGATTGCCGAACCTGGAGGAGCACCAGCAAAGTCCTTGAAAAACGTGGTGGTGCCGGAGAAATCAGACAGCGCCCCACTTATATTGGTTGTACAACCAGTGACACAAAACATAGGACCGACTCCAGCAGACTGTACCCATACTTCACTGGCCACACCACTAGCCCCACCACACAGGACCTGCACTACAGCAAAAGGTATACCAATTTCATTTGCCATAGCACCAGCTGTACCACAGAAAAATCCCACTCCAGCAAAAAGTACAGCAAGTCCACCGGCCGAAGACCTATCCCAACTGAAGAGACGGCCAATTCCTGCAGATTGGAACCCCATTCCATTTATTCCTAGTTTAAAAGACAATGCTTTCAATGTTGTTAGGGACTACGTGCATATATTCCCATCATGGGAAGATTAGAGTGAAGACAAACACCACTTTCACATCTTCCTGTCCAACTTATGTGTAAGTGCTATTATTCATGGTTATTATTTTTCCAGTTTTCTGCTGATCGAACACATCAATGATTTACATTACATTATTGTAACTAGGTGAGGGTCAATCTGGATAGTCATGACGAGCAAAGCTTGCTTGTGCTTTTCAAGGAAGCATTGCAGCAGTATCGGTGTTACCTGAGGAAATCACACTTTGATGTTAAGTCTATAAACGAATTTCCGGTGAAGTCTCCTGTGCTAAATTTAGAAGACATTGAATGGAAAAACCTTGTTATGCACTGGTCTCGTTCCCAGGATGAGGTACTGTCTATGAAATCACATGACAATTTGAACTTCTACTTTTCCGCATGTGCCTTACGGATCTTTTTTGCAGGAAATCAGCTCGAAGAAGAATTCCGGTTTGAAAAGAACGACAGGATATCGCAAATATGCTGCCCGCTGCTTTGCTCTTGTTAGTACCTGTTGTCCTGTATCACTGTACTTGCATACATACCTGGTTCATTATGTGACAGCAGTATGCATGATAGCTTGCTTATCAATTGTTCGCTCCAAATTATCTGATATGTATGAATGGTTACATTAGTGTAGAATATATCCAATGCCAATGAATTTTTTTAGCTCTGCATTGTTCTTGTAAGTACATGTTGTCCTTTATCAGTGTACTTATATTGACAGGTAGTTGTTCATGTACCATCAGTCTGCAGCTTATTTTCCTTTGCCCTCCATTTTCTACACATCAGATCTATATTTACTCTTACCATAAGGTTGGTACTGAAGAAGTTTAGCTGTGCATTGCTCTTGGCTGTGCCTTTTGCCTGTATCGCTGCACATACATTTATAGCTACTTGGTTATGTAGCATCACTCTTCATCTTATCTTAAATATTCTCCATTTTTCGTATATTATCACATCTATATTTACTCTTAACAAAATGTAGAATAAAGGCGATGCTTATGAGGAACATTCTGTGCTAAACTTCTTGAATTGCCCCCCCCCCCATCAGCATGGACAAGGGCTTTATAGAGCCTGTCTGCACCAGTAATGTAAGTTTGTCCTTCTCAAGCCTTCAAACTTTGTTGTGTATATTTGGTTAGGCATGACTGCAACAACTGTTTATTTTTGGTGTTTGCATCAAATTGCATGTTTAAAGTTTATTATGTAGTTCATAAACAAAAGTTTGTCCTTCTCAATTTAAGTTTTTAGTTGTTTAACCAAGTTCCTTCTTCATACCATGTAAATTAAACTATACAAAGCAAGTGATCTTCTTTTGCACTGCATGTATGCTTCTGTTCTTCATCCGTAATCCAGTGGTGTGGTGAACCTACCCACTACAACACAATGTCATATTCTGCAATGTCTTAACTATGAACAATGTCATATCATTCTACTATTATTTAAACTGCCGCTTTATTTGCCAATCTGAAATGGGTTAAATTGATAGCACACTAACCATTGATACTTATGAGTTCTTGATATGTAATCCAGTGGTGTCGTGAAGCTGCCAACTCCTTCACAATGTCAATTCCTGCCATGTCTTGACCTGAACAATACCATATTGTGTTAATGCAATTTTAAACTGTGTCACTTTATTCATCAGTAAGAAATGTGATGAATTGTCAGCACTGATACTTTTATGTGCAAAACCTTTCATCATGCGCTTGTTTATCTTTGAGTGAGGAAGATATAAGTGTTGAACAAGCGCAGTCTCATCATCTTGCTCAGCTGCTTGCGCTGCAGCTCCCCAACAGGGCTAACCTTTCTTGAACTCTATTGAAGTGCTGTCGATTTTGTATATTATTTTGTCGGCGTGTTTATTTGCACTGGTGGCGATCTTTGATACCCAGTGTATGTAATCTGTTGTCTGCTTGTGCTTTATTATCATAGAGGCGAACTTTGATGCCCAGTGGATGTAATATGCCGTAATTTCTTTATTGTATAGTCTAGGTTTTTTCTTATTCACGATGCTGCAGTTATTTTATTGTATATATATCCTGTCTTCGCAGTAAACCGGCCAAACCGTAAAATTACGGTACATAGGCCGTCATGCAATCACGATGTATGGTCCGCATCATGGGCCCCGTCAAACTGGCCCACGTGTAGATTCGGGCCTTTAATAGGCCGAGTAACCCCCGGCCCTCTTTTCGCAAGAAAACTCAATGGGCTTTTAGGAGGCTGAGAAGTAGGCTGGGCCTGAAACGTGCCGAATAGCTCACGGGCCGGCGGCAGCCCGAAATGGACCCCGGCCCATGATTGTGCGAATCAATTCACGGGCTTTTAACAGGCCAAAGTTGTCTCGGTCCTTGTTTGGCCCAATCAGATATCGGCTGCGAGCAGGCCGAATGCAAACCGGGCCGTAGTTAGGCCCAACTATATGACGGGCTTTTAACAAGCCGAAATTAATATAGGGCCGAAATGTTAAATGGGCCCTTAACAGACCGAAACTAATATCAGGCCGAATTACTAAATGGGCCTTTAGCAAGTGGGCCCAAAAGCATAGCGTCCAGTCAACGGGCCGAATCTGATATGGGCCATAATTGAGCCCAAAGCCTCTTAAAGGGTCGGACCTGATCTGGGCCGTGATTTGGCCCAGAAAGTGGGAGGCATTTAACGGGTCGGATCTTATATGGGCCATTACTAGGCCTGGAACATGGCAGGCCATTAATGGACCGGATCAATTATGGGCCGGCATTTGGCCCAAAACATGGCAGCCAGTTAATGGGCCGGCCTACTAGGGTCCTCAAAATCTTGTGGGCCTACAGCTGGGCCGGCCCATTAATATCGGCAAAATCTCGTGGGCCTTTAGCTGGGCTGGCCCATTATGAGCCACAAGAATTTGGTGGGCCTTTACCTGGGCCGGCCCATTATGGCACAAAAAAATCTTGTGGGCCTTTACCTGGGCCGGCCTATTATGGCCCGCGAAATCTTGTGGGCCTTTAACTGGGCCGGCCCATTATGGGCCGCCAAATCTTGTGGGCCTTTAGTTGGGCAGGCCCATTTAAACTTGATTGGCCGTGCCACGTGTCGACGTATCATAGGCGCCTTCTGTCCAATGAGTGGATGACATCTGTCCCAACAATGAGCCAACACGTGTTTCCTCCAGCCAATGATGATTTTACACGTGGAAAATCCCCATTGGTCGGGGCTGTTAACGGGTTATCGGATCCAAAACCCGACCCGATAGCTTAACGGTGTTCCGTTACGGTGGATGCCACGTGTCGGTCACCCTTGACGAAAGCATTTCTGTGACGCGCGATTTATCGTCATGGAAGTGGACACTTCCGTGATGATAATTTTGGTAATGTCATGGAACACTTCTCGACAAAGACAGGTATGACTATCTTGATTCTGTCATAAATTTGTCATGGATGTACATGCATGACAAAAACGAAAAACGCGACCTCTTGTGACAAACACGTATCATCACGGAAGTGTATTTTTTGTAGTGAATGACTCTTATATGCATTATTGTTGATTTAACCAAGAGCCCATATTGCCTTGTCTTCTCCTGTTTATTGAATGCTCGCAGATTCCAGCTTAGTCCAATGCACGTGCACTCTTATTATTATTCACATCGTTCAATCGTGCAAGTGAAAGGCAATTATGATGATATATGATGGACTGACTGAGATGAGAAAAGTTGGTATGAACTCGACCTCTCTTGTTTTTGTAAATATGATGAGTTCATCGTTCCTGATTCAACCTATTATGAATAAACATGTTTGCAATGAAAATTAGAGATCATAGTTGCTTATGCCATGCTTGATTAGCTATGAGTTATAATGGTTTACCTTGCGTGCCAACATGCTATTAAAATGGCTGTGATGTGGTATAGTGGGGTGGTATCCTCCTTTGAATGATTTAAGTGACTTTGACTTGGCACATGTTCACACATGTAGTTGAAACAAATCAACACAACCTTCACGATATTTATGTTCATGGTGGATTATATCCTACTCATGCTTACATCCAATGTTTATTAATTTTAATGCATGTTCATGACTGTTGTCGCTCTCTAGTTGGTCGCTTCCTAGTCTTTTGCTAGCCTTCACTTGTACTAAGCGGGAATACTGCTTGTGCATCCAATCCCTTAAACCCCAAAGTTATTCCATATGAGTCCACTACACCTTCCTATATGCGGTATTTACCTGCCGTTCCAAGTAAATTTGTATGTGCCAAACTCTAAACCTTCAAATAAACATTATGTTTTCTATGCTCGAATAGCTCATGTATCAACTAGGGCTGCCCTTATCTTCCATGTTAGGCGGGTTATTCTCAAGAGGAGTGGACTCCGCTCCTCATTCACGAGAAAATGGCTGGTCACCGGGATGCCCAGTCCCATGCTTTATGCAAACTAAATCAAAATAATTGCAAACAAAACTCCCCTGGGACTGTTGCTAGTTGGAGACACTCGTTGTTTCGAGCAAGTCATGGATTGATGCTTGTTGGTGGAGGGGAGTATAAACTTTACCATTCTGTTTGGGAACCGCCTATAATGTGTGTAGCATGGAAGATATCGCCATCTCTTGGTTGTTATGTTGACAATGAAAGTATGCCGCTCAAAATATTATTTATCTCTATTTCAAAACTGAGCTCTGGCGCCTCTACAAATCCCTGCTTCCCTCTGCGAAGGGCCTATCTATTTAATTTTATGTTGAGTCATCACCCTCTTATTAAAAAGCACTAGCTGGAGAGCGCAGCTGTCATTTGCATTCATTACTATTAATTTTGGGTATTACTGGATCTCTTTTACCATGAATTACAATGTCTAGTCAGTCCTTGATCTTTAAAGGTGCTCTGCATTTATGTTTTGCGGTCTCAGAAAGGGCTAGCGAGATACCATCTTGTTATATCATATCATGATTGTTTTGAGAAGGTGTTGTCATCCGAGATTTATTATTATGGCTCGCTAGTTGATTATGCCATTGATATGAGTAAACATGAGACCTAAGAGTTATTGCAAATGTGGTTAGTCATAATCTTTGCTGAAAACTTGAATGCTGGCTTTACAAATTTACAACAACAAGAGCAAACAGAGTTTGTAAAAGTTTTTCTTTATCACTTTCAGTTTTTCAACTGAATTAATTGAGGACAAGCAAAGGTTTAAGCTTGGGGGAGTTGATACGTCTCCGTCGTATCTACTTTTCCAAACACTTTTGCCCTTGTTTCGGACTCTAACTTGCATGATTTGAATGGAACTAACCTGGACTGACGCTGTTTTCAGCAGACTTTCCATGGTGTTATTTATGTGCAGAAACAAAAGTTCTCGGAATGACCTGAAACTCCACAGAACGTCTATTTGGAAATAATGAAAAATCCTTGCAAAAGATGAAGACCAGGGGGCCCACACCCTAGCAACGAGGGTGGGGGGCGCGCCCTCCCCCCTAGGGTGCGCCCTCCTACCTCATGGGCCCCCTGGAGCTCCTCCAACCTCAACTCCAACTCTATATATTTGCTTTCGGGGAGAAAAAAATCAGAGAGAAGGATTCATCGCGTTTTACGGTACGGAGCCGCCGCCAAGCCCTAAAACCTCTCGGGACGGCTGATCTGGAGTCCGTTCGGGGCTCTGGAGAGGGGGATTCGTCGCCATCATCATCATCAACCATCCTCCATCACCAATTTCATGATTCTCACCGCCGTGCGTGAGTAATTCCATCATAGGCTTGTTGGACGGTGATGGGTTGGATGAGATCTATCATGTAATCGAGTTAGTTTTGTTAGGGTTTGATCCCTAGTATCCACTATGTTCTGAGATTGATGTTGCTATGACTTTGCTATGCTTAATGCTTGTCACTAGGGCCCGAGTGCCATGATTTCAGATCTGAACCTATTATGTTTTCATGAATATATGTGTGTTCTTGATCCTATCTTGCAAGTCTATAGTCACCTACTATGTGTTATGATCCGGCAACCCCGAAGTGACAATAATCGGGACCACTCCCGGTGATGACCATAGTTTGAGGAGTTCATGTATTCACTATGTGTTAATGCTTTGGTCGGGTACTCTATTAAAAGGAGGCCTTAATATCCCTTAGTTTCCATTAGGACCCCGCTGCCACGGGAGGGTCGGACAAAAGATGGCATGCAAGTTCTTTTCCATAAGCACGTATAACTATATTCGGAATACATGCCTACATTACATTGATGAATTGGAGCTAGTTCTGTGTCACCCTATGTTATGATTGTTACATGATGAACCTCATCCGGCATAATTCTCCATCACCGATCCAATGCCTACGAGCTTTTCACATATTGTTCTTCGCTTGTTTACTTTTCCGTTGCTACTGTTACAATCACTACAAAACCCAAAAATATTACTTTTGCTACCGTTTCTTTTGTTACCGTTACCACTACTATCATATTACTTTGCTACTAAATACTTTGCTGCAGATACTAAGTTATCCAAGTGTGGTTGAATTGACAACTCAACTGCTAATACTTCAGAATATTCTTTTGCTCCCCTTGTGTCGAATCAATAAATTTGGGTTGAATACTCTACCCTCGAAAACTGTTGCGATCCCCTATACTTGTGGGTTATCATAATACTGTGCAGCAAATAGTACTACTCCGGTATAGAGGAAGTAAAATAACCGGCTTATTATATATAGCCAATGTTGGCTACATGGATGAGATAGTAAGACATGGAAAAACAAAAATGGTGGCAGCTAGTGGGTTCAAGTCTTCAAGGGCCTAGCTAGCTATACGCGTCCTCCAAGGTAAAAAGTACTCCTACTAGTATGTAAGTAGAGTACTAGTACAACAATGAAAGAGAAGGCAAGAGGTTTAAAAAATGGAATACCTGGGTAGATGGTGACGGTCCGATCGTGGTAGATTGTGTGACCATGTTGCACATCAGTGGTACCATGGGTAACGACTGCTAAGATAGTTGATCCCAATATGCCAAAGTCAGCTACAAGGTTCCAGGTTAGACCGAATCGCAGATGCAAATGCACATCCAGGATCGGCGATCTTATTTTGATCGCGGGATGACTGGTCCCTGCAAAATAATGGAGTACCGTTAGGGATGCAAATGATGGTTTGTGCATTCCATTTATAATCTACCATACCGTAGGATGGCAACCAGATGAAACAAGTCCCCTGGCTTTTCACCGCGAAGATGCGACCTAGATGGCGCATGGCGTCTTCAAACGTGTAGGGGTACAAATCTGCCGCCGCCAACATCGCCCGACCTCTGCCACATCGCCTCTTGCGTTGATGGCAATCCTTATGTCGAACACCGCGATGAGATAGTAATCATCGTAGCCGCGTCGCTTTGTCGGCGGGTCCGCAATTGCTATCTTCTTCAATCTCATGTAGGCATCATCATACGTATTCAAGCCCAGCCAGTCCGGAAGGCCGATCTCAATGGTGGATAAGGGGTCTACCGGAACGGCCGCACTGCTGTGGATGTTGTGCAGAATGGTGGTGGTATCCGGCCGGAGGTATGCAAGCCAATCTTCGTTGGCACCGACCCAGACCTATATATAAGACGGTGGGCAGCAGAGAAATTACGGGATGGAAATGGAATAACTAAGTACTACATGATCAAACTCCATTACTGACCTGCTCATCGGACAAAATCCGACTACCTCTCAACGTCGGCAACTCTAGCGGAGTCAACGTGCAACCATGGCCAGGGAGCGGTGGACTGTTTGAAGGATTGTCCCATAGAAGAACCTTCTCCTCGAGGACACATGGAAGACCAACAAGCATGGCCTTTTCCCAAGCCATTTTAAGCACCGTCTTGAAATAGTTGGTGCAGGAAGCACCGAGTCTTGCGGCGGTGAGGATGTCGGAGCGGCGTGCGATTTCTCCCAGAGGATCGTCGTCCAAGGTCTCCCAGCCCCGACGAGGAGGAGAACCGCCTGGCAAATCCATGGGAGCAGCGACGAACTGCCTTCTCTTCGGGGGGAGGGAAACTGGCGAGGAGGAGATAAGAGCGTAGTAACCGCAGGGCCTCGTCCCTTCCAACTGTAGATCGTTCCTTCCAACTGTAGCGAAGGGGTGAGGCTATTATTTACTACTAGTACTAGCATTATGGGACATTATGGGATTGAATTACACTGTAAATAATAGCACTAGTAAGAAATTTTTGGCACTAGCTAGTAGTTTTTGGCGTGGATTAAGAAATTTTGGGTATGTTTTTGCTATTTTTTGTACACGCCAACTAGTGTCAAAAAACGTCTTACATTATGTGAAGGAGGAGTATGTACTCGTATTGTAGCACTACTAGTACTACTTTCTCAACTAGTAGTGCGAGGGTACTACTAGTGCTATGTACTGTACTTCTAGTATAGTGCACCAGTTTTGAACTCTTGAATCTTAGGGCCAAGGAGCTACAGTTGGAAGTGGAGGGTACTACTGTTCTCTAGAACCATCACTGTACTATCAATGCAGGGAAAGTACACCTGCATAGTGGCCTAGTGGGTACTCTCGGTGCTCTATTCAATAGGTCCTCTCACGTAGCTGGCCTACGCAGCCGCTCCTCTCACGCACAGACTAGCAGCCTGTTTATCAGCGACGGTTACTGCGGGGGCAGAACATTTGAGTTATTTGATACAACGAGACTAGGCTTTTCGCTTCCATTTGTGGAGGTGTAATGGATCTCGTCGAACTTTGTTAGTAGTTCCTTCTTTATGAATGAGATGAAGCAAAGCTTTTGCCTCCGTTTAAAAAAACATGTCAAGAGGAATTTCTTTTATAGTAGAGCCGATAATGGAGTGAAGTCCATGCGTGCAACACCACAAGCTACAGAGTAGTAGTAGAGCACTTTATGTACAGAGCCATATTGCACAGTTCCCAATGCCCCGCCAGGCTTTTCCGGCTCCTCGGGCTTAATTGGGAGGCGCTAGTTTAAATATGCTACTAGCTGATGAGGAGGCTGCAAGCGAGGTGCGGCTAGGGCGAGCATGCGAGCCACGAGATGCTGGGAAGGAAAACCCGTTCACATGACTAGGCTATCCAGTGCACCTAGATTGTGGTGCCGCACGTCTGTTTGACTTCAAAACTCAAACTACCTGTGTAAAATATTGGCTCACAACGAAGTTACTATTTAAAAAAAAGGCTGCTGTGCGTTCGGCTGGGATCGAACCCACAAAACGAGGTATACACTCCCGCGACCACTAGTAGTACTCATTGGAGTACAACGCAACCTAGAATCACCTTTTGTCGCTAGTAGTACATTGTTCCTTACAAGAAACCCCTAATAATGCAAGAAACCACTAATAATGCCAAGAAAGTACTACCACTTGCATACATGGCAGACTTAAGATAAGACTACCTTATCAACCATTGTACATGCTCTTACCAACCAGCCCTACCAAGAAACAACTACTCTACAAAGTGCCGTTATAGGCACGTTTCAACCCATGGCCCCGTTTGGATACATTTGTTGTCAATCTAACCCTGCCATCCAAACACCACTTTGGTTAGAGTTAGTTCAGGGTTAGAATCTAACCTCTGACTTAGAGTATCCAAACAGGGCCCGTGTTGCCCATTAAGTCAACGCCTTCTATTCAACCGGGCGTCATGACTTGTGGGACCTACATGTCAGTCTGCACAAAAATACCCGAGTGACCTCCTACCTCCGGCCCGTCCACCTAGTCATCCTTGGCCATGGGACGCAGCTACCGCCGCCGGCAGAAGGCGAGGTCAGAATCACCGGTAGTGCGGAGCCCACCTTGCGACAGCCCGGATGCCAGCTCCGTTCGGCGCTCGCAGCCGCTAGCTAGCCAAGATAGCTCCGTCCAGCTACTTGTCTGCAAGGTTTGCTTGCTAGATTGGCACAGCGGCGAGGCGGCTTGCTCGCGCGCGCCGCGCTAAGGCCAACCATCTGGCTCGAGCGAAGGCCAGCGCGGCGGCTTGCTCGCTCGTGAGTCACGCTCGGGCCAGCCTGCCAACCCGTGCGGAGGCCAGCGCGGCGTCCGGCCCGTCAGGCGGAGCGATGGCCAACTCGCTCATCACCGGCGCCACCGACGAACACGCATCAGCACTGTTTGAAGTAATGTTCAGGAAAAATAATGATTTGAGGGGGAATAATAGGATAGAAGGTCAGATGTGGGTCCCTCGTGTCAACGGTCAAACAAAATGTGTTGGTTTAAGTTGCCTCGTCAGCACGGACGTGTGGGCCAACCCTGTCAGAAATGGGTTTAAATTAACCTAATCGGTAGATAGTAGTTTTTGGCGTGGATTAAGAAATTTTGGGTATGTTTTTGCTATTTTTTGTACAATAGATTCTTCCTAGGGCTGGTTGAAAGTGCTAGTTTTTTGTTAAATACTCTACCTATTGTAAGTAGGAGTGAAAGTTAAGCTTTGGAACCCAATAAGCAAGGCTAGTTACATAGTGCATATGTGTACATGATTGAAAGTAAAATATCAACCATGAGTGACTAATATCTTGATGGAAAACTCGAAACAATGGAATACTAGGGAAAAAAATTGCATGGTTGGAAATACTAGCAATGTTCATGTGCGTTGCAACGAATCATAATTAGAATGATACTTATTCACAAACTTGATACAAACCACTCTAATTTTTATATACATATATCACTAGAGATATATTATGTTTCAATTAGAATATATTCCTTGGGTTGTTTTGGTGAGGTCAGGGAGGGATGTGGTTGGTTTTAAGATATTAATTATGGGTTTTTCTGCAAATTGGTAGACAAGTGGGATGTTTGTGAGAAAAGGCAACAACTTACCTCACAGTCGTTAGATGTAGATCTAATGGTCACAAACGACGGATGGCAGACACACCATCATCACCAACTTAGTCTTCTATAGGAGTACTAGCAAGATCCATGCATTGCACGGAACATCAAGATGCATTTTTTTATATAAAAACACTAGTTGTGATGGACCCATGCGGGAGCAATCCCATGTGTAAAAACTAATGATATCTCGATAAATAGGAGATAAAGTGAAGAGGAGTGGGGCGTGGTGGTGATTGATGGTCGGACTGAGCGGAGGCATGGGGATTGATGACGCCGGCAGCGGCCACCAGGCCAGTTTGTTCCAGAGGCTTCCTTTCTTAATTGCTCAACAATGAGGTTGTTTGAGATAAGGATGAACGAGGAAAGGCCTTGTCTACAAATGTGGAGAGGGGTACGGGTATCTTTTAGTTTAATTTCCATCAGTCAGATATAGATCGGACGGTCTATATTGCAAGATGGCACGCGTACCATCATCACCAACTCGGTTTTCTATAAGAGAATAAATATAAGTATGGAGATACAAACGTATTACCTATACTTGTTTTCGTAAACTAGCATCTACATTCTATTCAACGCCTCAGCATGTGAGGCCTTAGCACAATGACTTCTCGACTGTGTAAAACAAAGGTTTTCCCGTCGCCGATAAGGAGGGGGTGACGGCGGCGCGCTTTTTGGCTTGCGCTAGTCCTAGTAGTCATACTAGGTGGTCTAAGCACGTGTAGATTTATTCTTTTTCATGTCTTGTGTTAGCCGTACTGCCACGACTGTTGATGAATAGACGGTAAGTTATTCACGGGGAAACCCTTGTTAAGCGTGTTTGCAAGAGAGAGAGGCAGTGTGCGTGTGTGATATGTCCAGAGACTGAGGCAATGAACAGATTCTTTGTGTCTATGTGTGTGTGGAGGATAGAGAGATACATGTACATGGGGCTTTGTGTTGTGTAACGTGGAGACACATATACATAATTAGAGCGTGAGTGTGCGAGATACACATGCGGACATGGGGAGAGATGAGGATCCAGATTAATGGGTGTTTGTGCGTGTCTGTGTGTGTTTGTGCGCGCGTTTGTGTGTGAGAGGGAGCGTGTGTATGTGGAGTAGAGAGACCACTAATGATGTAAACCTAGTATAAGGGAAGGGGGAATGGTGTGACATGTGTAGTAGCGGGATAGCATGGGTGCGGGCGGGGGAGCAGACTATTTGGAAGAGACATCGATTGTGTGTGGGAGAGGAGTGTGAGAGCGAGCGAGCGAGAGAGAGAGAGAGAGAGAGAGAGAGAGAGCTAGTGACGGAGAGAGAGAGAGAGAGAGAGAGAGAGAGAGGAAGAGAGGGGGCGAGAGAGGGGGTGTTTGTGTCCATAAATGGCGTATAGCTAGGGAGACAATGTTGATGTTTTTGGAAATTGGCCTATGTACGGAGAGGCAAGGGAAGCGAGTCATCGTGTGTGTGATAGGGACTTCATGAGAGATCTAGAATAGATGGTGTAGATAACAAGGTGCGAGATTGAGAACGATGATACATTAGGGAGCTATGGAAAGAGTCACGGCATATATGTATACAAGGAGGAGCTGGGGCGGGTCCGCACGTGGGAGAGATAGAAAGAGGAGAGTGGTGCACAAGGAGACAAAGTGTGCTTGTTTTGAAGTGGGGGTGGTGTGTGAGGTGAGTGTGCGAGAACCACATAACTAGGGAGATAGATGATTGGGGGCGATGTTTTGTGTGTATGGGAAAGATACACTCTACATAGTGTGTGTTCTTTGGAAAGGGAGATGCCGGGAGACCTAGCTAGAGAGTGGGGGAAGAGATGTTTGCATGCCCAAGAGATAAAGTGATAGAGACCTATATTGGGGTCCAGACTTTAGAAGAGAGAGGGGTGTTAATGTGCTCGTGTGTTGGTGTTTGGGGGAGAGAACGACTTCTCTGTGTGTGTGTGGGGGGGGGGGGGGTACGGTTTGCTTCAGATAAAGTGTGAGGTGTCTATATTTGAGGGACTTTAGCGTAATTGAGATATACATGGTCAATAGTGTGTGCACTCAAGGTTGATCAATTTGTTTCATAGTTTGGACTATGAGATAACGATGCTTTTGAACATGCGTGATATACTTTGATGCACCAGAATTAGTAACCTAAGATTGGAATTTTGGAATTCGACTCCATCATTAGCTTTTGTAATTCATTTAAACGAAGGTACATTTTAAGCCGGGATTTTGTGATTTCAAATTCATATATCAAACCTAGAGATATACACATACGGGCATGTTCAAACTTTATAATCATCCACTTCATTCATACACATACACATTTTTGCTTTTGTCATCATATTTAGGATAAACACATTTGGAATTTCATTTGTTTTGGACCATATTATAGTATTTGCTTGTAGTAGCTCAATGATCCATATTTGAATCGAATGGACAATCTAAGTTTTGAGTTGGAGACATTGATTTTCAAAACTTGCACTTTTTTTGCGTGCAAAATGAAATTTTTTTCGGCCATGATATCATAGTCGGCCGTACAAGAGCAGAATATAATTTCAGGCGCCAAAAGCTTTCAAACTTCCCGCTCACATTGAAATATCTTGCCCCCAAAAGTTTAGCCCTGCGATATTCCTGTTTTACCCCTGCCACATGAACAGAAAAGGGCTGCTTTGGTAACTCCATTGTTTTCCCCTCTTTGCCCCCAACATTCTTCCCCAGAGCCCCTCCCCTTCCGCTCCCCGACCCCCCAACCACGGCAAGTCGCCGAATCTAGTCCTCCGCCGCAGCGGTGGACCTCACGCCCCGACGGATCTACCTTCCGCACCTTGGAACCCCCAAGGTGCCAACTCACCACTTCACCGGAGCCGCTTTAACGACTGGCTTGTACACCGCTCCAGATCTCCTTGACCGCCATCATGGTGCACTGCACCGGATCTGCTTAACCGGTACCCTCGTCCACCACAGTGTAGGCCCTCCATTGACTCCCTCGTTCGTCCCTTCAGTGGCCCTTCATACAAGCCCTCGTCCGCCGCAACAGATCCGCCTCACCAAAAGCACTATACAACGCACCCACCGAAGCATTCGTCCACGGCACCTGACCCGCTCCACGGACGCCATATCCAACTCGACCGGCCCTACTTTACCGACGCCGCAGCCTCATCAGGTTATTTCGATCTGTACTCCTTCGGTTTTTGTCTTTATCATGCAACTGTTCACTTACCACAGATGATCTTTCTTGTATGTCGACAGGCGCCGCAACCGTAGCACCGGAGCCGCTTCAGCGACGACAACAGCCGGCCCAAACTCAACCGCAACACGAGCACCATCGATGATCCTTAGCTATCAAGTATGCCAACGATACCCATACGTCGCCGAGAATCAGGTACTATTATCCAACGGCCGATGCCTACGTTCAGTTTCTTAGCATAAGCACCGCACCTTTGAATTTCTTCAGGGCATCATTTAGTTTTTCATGAGACGCGTTATTCTGCTTGCACCTGTAGGGCCGTACTTCTGGCAGTGAACATGTTACATGTGCTAAATTACATACCAGTGCACATATAGTTAATAGGCTTTAGTTTTGTCCTAAGTATTACTATGCTTCCTAGATATCACTGCCTACTATTTTACATCTTGCATGCTATATTTATGATTATGGTGTTGTTCTGATGCCACATGTTGGTTCCATCAGACTACTTCATGTTCTCTATGCTTAATTACACATCAGTAAACTAGCATGTGGTTCCGCTGGTTTTTGTTCGTTTTACCCTACATTTTCTGATGCTAGCTATTACATCACTGCTACGAGCCTCTGTTCGTTACTTTTTTGTGTGTTCTTGATCTTCCCAAATTGCATGACTAATTTGATGCTTCTATAATTATGGAGCTGCCAACCCCATCAAGCAAAATATTTGTTCTTTTGGGGCTGGCACCTCGAACAAGCATAAAAATAGAGGGAAGCAGATATATTGTCGTGTATGCACACACCCTTCTGTCATAAGTTTAGATGAACCATTGATGATCAATTAGAACCAGTGCATGCGATTAAAATTTATTTTACCTAAATAGAGGGTGCAGAATAAACTACAACAAGTAGATTTGCAACCACGGGATACTGATATATCTTCAAAGAACATTTCAATAGCAGCGAGGCTTCACAGCAATATATGGTAAGCCAGTGTGTTTTAGTACATGTGAAATGTAATGCGTGTGGGCTGCTTTCTTGGCTTGTGCCCTCAACCTGTAATCCTTCAGAATAACAAATAGTTCAGTTGTCTGCTTTGCTATATTGCTTGATTCGAATGCTTGTTTGTTACTTGTTACGCTATACCTGAGTTGGCCAATATGTCGTGATTGCTCGCTGTACTATCGTAAAGAAATGCATGCCTAGTTCATTTGAGTCCTTAACTTTTCCTCTGAACTTCATCACAAGACTGTCTTCGTAGTTTATATGAGGCTGATAACCCACAAGTATAGGGGATCAATTGTAGCCTCTTTTGATAAGTAAGAGTGTCGAACCCAACGAGGAGCTAAAGGTAGAACAAATATTCCCTAAAGTTCTATCGACCACCGATACAACTCTACGCATGCTTGACGTTCGCTTTACCTAGAACAAGTATGAAAATAGAAGTACTTTGTAGGTGATTTTGGATAGGCTTGCAAGAAAGTAAAGAGCACGAAAATAAAACTAGGGGCTGCTTAGATAAAAACACAACTAAAGTAAATATGGCGAGTGTGGAAAAGTGGTGGTAGGAGTTGTGGAATTGTCCCTAAGCAATTGACTATGTTACTAGACCGGTAATCACTATTGCAATTCTATTTGAGGGAGAGGCATAAGCTAACATACTTTCTCTACTTGGATCATATGCACTTATGATTGGAACTCTAGCAAGCATCCGCAAATACTAAAGATTCATTAAGGTAAAACCCAACCATAGCATTAAAGTATCAAGTCCCCTTTATCCCATACGCAAACAACCTACTTACTCGGGTCTGTGCTTCTATCACTCACGCCACCCACCATAAGCAAATCATAAACATATTGCAAACCCTACAGCGGGAATCCCTCACGCTTGCGCGACACGGAGGGCACAATAGGACAGCACCAATAATAAAACATGCAATTCAAACCAATCATAGCAATTCATCAATCACCGATAGGACAACGAAAATCTACTGAGACATCATAGGATGGCAACACATCATCGGAAAATAATATGAAGCATAAAGCACCAAGTTCAAGTAGAGGGTACAGCGGGTTGCGGGAGAGTGGACCGCTGTAGATAGAGAGGGAAGGTGATGGAGATGTTGGTGAAGATGACGGTGGTGTTGGTGAAGATCGCAGTGATGATGATGGCCCCCGGCAGCACTCCGGCGCCACCGGAAGCAAGGGGGAGAGAGGCCCCCCTTCTTCTTCTTCTTCCTTGACCTCCTCCCTAGATGGGAGAAGGGTTTCCCCTCTGGTCCTTGGCTCCCATGGCTTGGGAGGGGCGAGAGCCCCTCCGAGATTGGATCTATCTCTCTGTTTCTGCGTTCTCTTCTGCCTCTGTTTCACCGTTTCGTGTATATATGGAGATCCGTAACTCCGATTGGCCTGAAACCTTCGCCGTGATTTTTCCGAATATTAGCTTTCTTGCGGCAAAAGAAGAGCATCAACCGCCTTACGGTGGGCTCACGAGGGTAGGGGGCGCGCCCAGGGGGGGGCAGGCGCGCCCCCTACCTCGTGACCACCTCGGGCACCCTCTCGCGTGTATTTTTCTTCCGGAATTTTCCATATTTTCCAAAAATAAGCTCCGTCCATTTTTATCCCGTTTGGACTCCATTTGATATGGACATTCTGCGAAACATAAAACATGCAACAGACAGGAACTGGCACTGGGCACTGGATCAATATGTTAGTCCCAAAAATAATATAAAAAGTTGCCAAAAGTATATGAAAGTGAATAATATTGGCATGGAACAATCAAAAATTATAGATACGACGGAGACGTATCAGCATCCCCAAGCTTAATTCCTGCTCGTCCTCGAGTAGGTAAATTATAAAAAAGATAATTTTTGATGTGGAATGCTACCTAGCATAATCTTGATCATATGTCTAATCATGGCATGAATAATAAGACACGAGTGATTCAAACCACTAGTCTATCCTTTGACATAAAAATAATAATACTTCAAGCATACCAACCAAGCAATTATGTCTTATTGAAATAACATAGCCAAAGAAAGCTCATCCCTACAAAATCATATAGTCTGGCTATGCTCCATCTTCACCACACAAAATATTCACATCATGCACGACCCCGATGACAAGCCAAGCAATTGTTTCATACTTTTGACGTTCTCAAACCTTTTCAACTTTCACGCAATACATGAGCGTGAGCCATGGACATAGCACTATAGGTGAAATAGAATATGATGGTGGGGGTTATGTGGAGAAGACAAAAAGGGAGAAAGTCTCACATCGACGCGGCTAATCAACGGGCTATGGAGATGCCCATCAATTGATGTCAATGCGAGGAGTAGGGATTGCCATGCAACGGATGCACTATGAGCTATAAGTGTATGAAAGCTCAACAAAAGAAACTAAGTGGGTGTGCATCCAACTTGCTTGCTCATGAAGACCTAGGGCATTTGAGGAAGCCCATCATTGGAATATACAAGCCAAGTTCTATAATGAAAATTCCCACTAGTATATGAGAGTGACAACACAAGAGACTCTCTATATGATGAACATGGTGCTACTTTGAAGCACAAAATATGAGACTCACTACATGAAGAACATGGTTCTACTTTGAAGCACAAGTGTGGAAAAAGAGATAGTAACATTGCCCCTTTTTATTTTTTTTTTATTTTTTTTCTTTTTTTGCGGGCTTCTTAGGCCCCATTTTTTTATTTAGGCTTCTTTGGCCTCTCCTTTTTTTGGGGGCAATGCTCTAATAATGATGATCATCACACTTTTATTTACTTACAACTCGATATCTAGAAAAAAGATATGACTCTATATGAATGCCTCCGGCGGTGTACCGGGATGTGCAATGATCTAGCGTAGCAATGACATCAAAAAACGGACAAGCCATGAAAACATCATGCTAGCTATCTTACGATCGTGCAAAGCAGTATGACAATGAATGCTCAAGTCATGTATATGATGATGATGGAAGTTGCATGGCAATATATCTCGGAATGGCTGTGGAAATGCCATGATAGGTAGGTATGGTGGCTGTTTTGAGGAAGATATAATGAGGCTTATGTGTGACAGAGCGTATCGTATCACGGGGTTTCGATGGACCGGCGAAGTTTGCACCAACTCTCGAGGTGAGAAAGGGCAATGCACGGTACCGAAGAGGCTAGCAATGATGGAAGGGTGAGAGTGCGTATAATCCATGGACTCAAAATTAGTCATAAAGAACTCACATACTTATTGCAAAAATCTATTAGTCATCAAAACAAAGTACTACGCGCATGCTCCTAGGGGGATAGATTGGTAGGAAAAGACCATCGCTCGTCCCCGACCGCCACTCATAAGGAAGACAATCAATAAACACCTCATGCTCCGACTTCGTTACATAACGGTTCACCATACGTGCATGCTACGGGACTTGCAAACCTCAACACAAGTATTTCCCAATTTCACAATTACTCAACTAGCACGAATCTAATATCACCATCTTTATATCGCAAAACTATTGCAAGGAATCAAACATATCATATTCAGCGATCTACAAGTTTATGTAGGATTTTATGACTAACCATGTGAATGACCAATTCATGTCATCTCTCTAAATTGATATAAGTGAAGCACGAGAGTTTAGTTCTTTCTAAAAAAGATATGCCCACGCTCTAACAATTATAAGTGAAGCAAAAGAGCATTCTACAAATGGCGGTTGTCTATGTAAAGAGAAACAGGCAATCCAAACTTCAAATGATATAAGTGAAGCACATGAAGCATTCTATAAAGCCACACTCAAAAGATATAAGTGAAGTGCAATGAGCATTCTATAAATCAACCAAGGACTATCTCATACCAGCATGGTGCATAAAATAAAAGATTAAACTAAATGCAAAAGACGCTCCAAGACTTGCACATATCGCATGAACGAAACGAATCCGAAAACATACCGATATTAGTTGAAGAAAGAGGGGATGCCTTCCCAGCATCCCCAATCTTAGATGCTTGAGTCTCCTTGAATATTTACTTGGGGTGCCTCGGGCATCCCCAAGCTTGAGCTCTGGCCTCTCTTCCTTCTTCTCACATCGAAACCTTCTCAATCATTGAACACTTCATCCACACCAAACTTCAACAAAAAACTCGGTAAGATCCGTTAGTATAATAAAGCAAATCACCACTCTAAGTACTGTCGCAAACCAATTAATATTTTATTTTTGCATTGTGTCTACTGTAGTATAACTTTTTCATGACTTAATCCACTGATATAAATTGATAGTTTCATCAAAACAAGCAAAGTATGCATCAAAAACAGAATCTGTCAAAAACAGAACAGTCTGTAGCAATCTGAACATCCACCATACTTCTCGTACCCCAAAAATTCTACCAAAATTAGGAAAAATAAAAAAATTGTACGTCAAGACAGTTCAAAAAGAATCAGAACCATTTGACGTTCCGGTAAAAAACTAAAATTCTCGCACTACAGCCGAAGTTTCTGTCCTGCACCGCACAAACCAACAAGCATTGTAAACATCCTAAAGGCAAACCTTGGCACATTATTTTTATAATACAAAGGAATTTTACAAGGGGATAATTATTTTTGTTGAAAAGTTTCTGTAATCAAGATTCACAAAGTTGCCGTGAGCATGAACAAAGTTCAAGGAGCTCTCCCACTTCAACAATGCTTGTCTTTCTCACTTTCGCTTTTCTTTTTGAAAAAGTTTTGGGTTCCCCTCTTTATTTTTGTTGTTTTTAAACTATATGAAAGCACTCAACAGAAATAAATGACTCTCTAAAACTTCCGGGTTGTCTCCCTGGCAGCGCTTTCTTTAAAGCCATTAAGCTAGGCATATAGTGCTCAAGTAGTGAATCCACCCGGATCCCAAGGTATATCAAAGCCAATTTTAATTAGCAATGATTTGTAATTTAGTAGTGAGCACAAAGTAACATATATCATGTAATGACGAAGTCTAACTCTCTTCCTATGCATCGCATGTCATAAA
>JAHIAM010003314.1:0-46519 GCA_021605205.1 Aegilops longissima
TTTAAACAGGGATATCTATTCGACTTGTTACTATTGCTACATTTTGCTTCGCTACGCGAAACACTTTGCTTGATTTCAGTGCAACTACACAAAACGAGATTCGATTTCCTATTCGTGTTGGAAGATTCATATTTTATCCTGGTCTTCTCATGAAAGGTCAGTACAGGCCTTCATCCACATGATTGTGTAGTGTGCTTTGAGATGTTGTGCTACTTGTATTGGTACTGTTTTAAATAAATGTTGAATTGAAGCTATTGTATTGCTGTCTTTTCCCATTAAGTAGTGAAAAAAAATGGTACCAACCCAGACATGATGCTTGTTGCTTTGTTACAACAAACTCTACATCACCCCCTTTATAAGTAGATGGAAGCACACACTGTTGTTGCGCCGACTCTCCCTGGAACTGTTTATGCTTTTCGTTAATCTAATGTCGCTGGTAAAATTAAGCAATGCCACTCTCAGAATTAATTAACTACTGAATCTTAGTTCAAAACTGCAACACTTGTTAGGAATGGTACTATCCTGCTTTGTAGTTCTTTCTACATGTTTAACCAAGGTATTGTTAAGATAATGTCTCTATTAAAATGAATCAGTCGCATTGTTTTAGGAATGATACTTTTCTGCTTTTTCGTTCTTTATACATGTTGAAACAAGGCATTGTTAAGATAATGTCTCAGTTAATATTAATGAATCACACTGATTGAGAATTGCTACTCTCCTGCTTTGTTTCCCATGAAGATAAGGTAGATCAGTAGATGTTTTTCTTCTGGGAAATCAAGTCATCAACCGTTATTTCTCAGTAATTATTTCCCTTATAACTTTTGTTGCTTACATGGATATCACAATTAAAGCTTGGTTTTATCCCGACTTCGATTTTAGTTCAACTGCACAAAAGGAGCCAATGTGTCCAAGGCAAACTGCTGCATTACTGGTTCCAGTTGGTCGTTCCACTTTGAAGAAAGAAGCAGTCACTGTTTGCGCTACATTATAGAAGGAATGACCGAGAAGCTTTACAGAGTATTAGGCCTTCCACTATGTAGGCCAAAAGAGGTGCCAATTTCACCTTTTCTTAGTTTGGCACCGAATCCCTCCATTGATACAACCGGTGCCATAAATATTAGACACCGGTGACATGACTAGTCTGTAGAGACCATTGGCAATTTAACAACACGTGGAGTGCCCTGGGCAAAAAGTGCCCAAACAAGTAAAAGGAGCGACATGACTCCACGATCATAGGCATTACATATTTTGAATGGAAAAAGCTTGTCAAAGTTTAATCATTGATGTTAGCAAGAATCGACAGGACTCCACGATCATAGGCATTACATATTTTGAATGGGAAAAGCTTGTCAAAGTTTAATCATTGATGTTAGCAAGAAGACGTTAGTTTAATATATTGGAATTGGAAAACCTTGTCAAAATTTGCTCATTGATGTTAGCCGTAAGACATGCATTTGATATTTTTGAGTGGGACGCCTTGCTGTGTGAGCAGCGCCGAGTGTTTTTTCCTATTCCCGTGTTCAGTTTAGAAGTAAATAGTTACTCGCTAAGATATTCCTGTGTTAAGAGTTTGTTCGAATATTGTCTATGTAATGCCGTGCCTTGTGTTTGATTGCAAAGTTGAGCTTGAATGTTGTGGCATGCGGCATCACGAGCTGTTCACCGTGCCTCCTGAGAATAATGCTTCGTATTGTTTTGCATGTCGATCTAATGCCAGTGATTTGCTTGTTAAGAAGATCATCCTCTTCTGTTGTTTCCGTGCGTAAGAAGTTCACCGTCGGACGTTTCAGAGCCTGTTTGGTATAAGTCAGGTGACTTAAAACCAGTGACTTATAAGTCACGCCTGTTTGGTTGTCACCTGACTGATAAGTCACCTGACACACCTTCCGACCAAATCATGATATTAGGCTGTGATTGGATCATCGTTTTCCAACCAAAACCGCTTGTAAAACTGACGCTTGTAAATTAAAGCAGATGGTCCCGGGCGAAGGCGCTTGGTTGGTCGATTTCGACTAGTAAAATATCGAAAGTACTTCACACACGATAAAAACGCTGAACGACACTCGGACGATTACTAATCCAGCCGTTAGCTGCTATTTCAGCCTTGCCCATGGATGGCATGATACGCACATCGTGCATGTATCGTCTGGTAATGTCATCCATATAGCGTGCTCGTAAAATATACATGGTCTCTCAAATTACACGCAGAACTCCGCCGGTTTTACTTTACGCACCTCGTGCCTTCCAATGACAAGTAAATTACACTTGTATGTTAATACAAGTTTGAAATAAACCAGAGCTCCCAAGCGCGCCTTACCGCTTCATGCCGTCTCCTCGCTCAAGGTGCTCATAGGTGTCCGATGATCCTGGCTTCCTGAATGAGCAGCGGGCGTTGTATCAGACCTCCATAGGGCCCGCGAGGCCCTCTCCGTTGTCCTTCAAGTTGTTGCACTCGCCGTGGCGCCAAGCATTGTTAACATGGTCAACGAACATGAGGATTCAGGAGATGACTTTATTTTGACTGGATGACACTAGGGACCCACTAGGGCCATAGCCGTACATACGCAAGTGCCTCCTTATTATGTACAACTATATTTTTTTTGCTTTCTCCTGGTTTCCTGACGTCACGGTCCCACACCATTGTCAACCTATGTAGTCAATATAAACGAGAGAATTGCACAAGGTGCGGCCGACAGCTGGGAGCAAGAAGCTCGAGCAGTATTTGGGTTTTTGAGGCGTGATCACCGCAGAGTTTTTCTTGGCGATGATTTCGTTGTTGTTCAGAGGAGAGCAGGGTATTAATCGGGCGTGCTGTGGTCTGCCTAGCCCTGTGCCAGATATCCAGCCCAGATACTACATTTTTCAAGATGAAAATGGCTAGCCCAGCTATACATCTTTTGAGGAAAACCTGTGCAAGGTCAACTTGTTATTCTCCGCCTAATGGACTGCAAATCTTTCCTAGGAGGGATGCATTAGGCTTAACAGGAAAATGGGCTTTAAAAATAATAAATGGGATGTAATTATAAAAACTGGAAATAACTATAAAAATGCACCAAACACTAAATTAGTTTATAAAATATTATTTATGGATTTTGAAAATCTTAAATTTTCATTGTTATGCAAGCAATGTTTCGTTGGATTTTGTGTAATACAAATTTATATTTAATCTGACTAGAAATTTCGGATAAAATATTTCGGATCCCATCAAAATGTGGGAAATTTTATTAAATTCTGTCTTCAACGGTTGGTTGAAATTATTAATCATTGTCCTAGCTAGAAAATGGGTTGTACTTTTAACAAACTGTAAATGGGCTGTTGTAAATTCCATTAGAATTCAAAATGGGTTGTACATTCTTACAAAACGCAAATGGGCTATAAGTTCTCTCGCCACACACTTGTGGGCCTACTAATGACGCTGTCTCTAAAAAAATAAGTTGACGCGTATGCAAGGCTTTGTCAACTTATTATAGTGAACACACGGTTCTAGAATAAAGGGTCGTTGGATGTCTATCCAACGGATGTCGGCTTCTTCTTCAATCTCGGATATTCTTAGCTTCGCCGCCCAAAAATGATTCCTCCCCGACATCCGGGCGCACTGCTTTGGAGGCTGACCAGGCCTACTAAGTTGGAGCGCATCAAGGGCTTTGTCAACTTAGTCAATATAAACGATTCTAGCTTCAAGGATCAGATGATGTCCATCCAACGGTCAGAGTGCTTCTTCAACCTCTGGTCTTCTTGGTCCAGCCTACCAAAGCAGCGCCGGTCGTGTCGCCCGCTCCTGCCTCCTGTGGGTCGGGTCAGGCTGCCATGGAGGCCTCACCGCCCCATACTACTCCCACCGCTGGCCAGTGCCATCCCTCCACTCACCCACACCCCTCGTTATTCTGCGGCGATGGCAGCCTCACACCGCAGCCGAACCAGTGAACCTCAGATTCTCTCCGCACGGGCTTCCACCGCTGCGTCTTCCCGGCTCGCGTCATCCCTTCCTAGGCGTCGCCGCCGTCCACCACCCTGGTGCTCTCGGCGCGGCGTGGTCAATGTGGTTAACGACCGACTTCCATCGGAAAAGTACTGTACGTGGAGAGGCTAACAGCTGGGTCCACGTCGGCCGCAAGGAAGTGCCTCCTTATTACGCGCAAAATAATTATTCCTCCACCTGACAGCAGGGACCCACCGAACGGGCCACCTTATTTCGCGAAAAAACGCTTCTCGACCGCTGGGACCCACCGACGGGCCATCAGATTGCAAAAAACGCGTTCCCCATTGCCACTCGGACCCACCGGAAGTGCCTCTTTATTACGCACAAAAAATGAATACTCCCCGCTAGCTGGGACTCACCTTGGTGGGAAGCTGACTTAGGGCCTACTAAGTTGACGGGACGGAGGGCTTTGTCAACTTAGTCAATATGAACGATTCTAGATCCAAAGGACTGCACGATGTCCATCCAACGGCCATAGTTCTTCTTCAACCTCTGGTCTTCTTGCTCCAAATTACCAAAGCAAAGGCCGGTCGAAGCGCCGCTCCCCGCCTCCCGTGGCCGGGCTGTGCTATGCGGAGGCCTCACCGCTCCCTACTATTCCCACCTTAGGCCAGGCCTGCGGCGACGGCAGCCTCACACCGCAGCCGAACGAGTGAATACTCATACTCCTCTCCGCGTGAGCATCCATCGCGGCGTTTTCACCGCTCCGCCGCCCCTTCCTAGGCCTCGCCGTCGCCCACCGCCTCGGTGCTCTCGGCGCGCATGGTCAACGTGGTCAAGGAACGACTTCCATCGGACGCGGATCAGACGTCAAGAGGTCGACACCGGGTCCACGGCCGCAGAAGGAAGTGCCTCCTTATTACACGGAAAATAATGATTCTCCACCGACAAAGCAGGGACCCACCGAAGGGCCACCGATTTCACGAAAAAAACTTTTCCTCCCCGACCGCTGGGACCCACCAGCTACATCTTCGCACGCAAGGAAGTGCGCGTCGGCAAAAAAACAAAACACCGCTTCGACCATCGGGACCCACCAGCTAAATCTTCGCAGCAAGGAAGTGCTCGATACCGGACCCACCTAGTCGAAGCGGACATAGTGTTGTCATTCTGGTCGCGAACGTGTACGTACATACTGGTCGATGTAGAGGCGCGCAGCTGTCGTAGTAGAGGCGCACACGTGTCGATGTAGAGGCACGCACGTAGCATGTACACGTACGTACAGCGGCGAGGGTACAAGAAATAAAATACGGCCACGTACGTACATAGGGGCAGGGTTTCGAACGCCTACTCGCGCATACGTACATGGCTGGGTCGGAACGGAGAAACAACATCATCGTCGTGTTCATGGGGAGCCAACCGGCTGGGTCAGAACGGAATGCGTGGTCGTGTTCATCGGGAGGGCTTGGACGGAACAGGCGATGGAAACGAGGCCTCGCGTACCACACAATGGAGGAAACGGACCTCCCACGCTCGAACGGGTCCCGCTGATTGGGAGGTGTGGCATCGCAAAACGGAGGAAACGGACGCCCCACGGTCGAAACGGGGTCCCGTTGATCGAGAGGGTGGCGATCGCAAAACGGAGGAAACGGACCTCCCACGGTCGAAATGGGGGTCCTGTTGATCGGGAGGTGTGGCGATCGCAAAACGGACTAAACGGACTTGTGTTGGAGCGCCATGGTCAAAATGGGGTCCTGTTCATCGGGAGGGTGTGGCGCATCGCAAAACGGACTCCACGGATACCGCTCATCTCCACCGCCGACCTCCTCCAGCCTCCACGGGCTCGTGTTCATCCAGCCTCCACCGCCGCTTACTCCACCGCCATCGCTCAACCACCCTCCACGGGCACCCTCCACCGCTCATCGCTCATCCAGCCCTCCGCACCACGGGTCCTGCTCAACTACCCTCCACGGCCACCCTCCACCGCTTCATCGCTCATCCAGCCTCCACACCACACGGTCCTCGTTTCATCCGAGGCAACGCCACCGCCATCGCTCATCCAACCCCCCCCGCAACGCCACTGCTCATCCAATCGATCGGCTTCAGCTTAGCAGCAGAGCGGCGAATCTTCCATCGGGTTCGATTAATGTACCATCGATCGATCGCCGGGTTTAGAAACACGAGCTCGAGTGCAATCGCCGGGTTCGCTAGAGCCCAACGCCGCCGGGTTCGCTAGAGCCAAACACCGCACACACGCCAAGACACGTATGAGAGAAACATGCATCGCTCGGCCCCCGACCTCCCACCGTAACCGGCAACTCCCCAAAATTTTCCTCCCCCTCGCTTCTACCATGGTTTTTCTGTCATGGACGGCCCAAAAATGTCATGCAGCTGCGTCTCTGGCCCGCCCAGGACGAAAAGCCCATTTTCTGTCATGATTTTTTGTCATAGAAGTAGGAGCCCACCACATCTATGATGATACCGGTTTTGTCACAATTATCGCCATAGAAGTGTCATATGTATGACATAATTTTTTTCGCTCGCCCAAAATGTCACGGATGTGTCTTTTTGTAGTGAGGGGACGGAGCGCCCCGGCATTGCCACGCCCCCCCGACCAAGGAATGGAGAGCCGTGGCCAGATCTTCGTCGAGAGGGCCTCGAGGTCGCGAAGGTCATCGCCGCCTCCCCCAAAGCCTCCACAATGGAAGCGAATGTTCCTGAGCGAGCCACCCGATGTTCCAGAACTCCTCAGAGCGTGGGCTCCCTGGCCAGCCTTCGGCCACCGCTAGTTGGCTGGCCACAGTCCGCTCTATCCTCTTCAAAGAACATCTTCGCATGAAATTGACAAGCTCGCGACGGATCACGCGTCAACGGCCTCTGGCTGCCGTGAACGGCAGCGCCTGGGCCGGGATGGATGCGCCTGACGCCCACCATGACCCACTTGTTCTCAAGCCCTCAATCCTCTTCCCGGCTTGAGATGGAGTTGAGCCGAGTATGCGACGAAGCTCGCACACGCAGTAATGGTGCAGCAAGGCCACTGAGGGTTTTATCCCAACATGAGCCTCACAATAGTAGGCTAAGATCGCCAGAGGAGAACAGAGTTGGGGTGGAGATGCGAGCTTGCAGTTGTATTGGCGGAGAACAAAGTGAAGAAGAAATCGGAAAAGGAGGGACCAGACCATGCGATGATGGCGCCACGAAGAACGGGTAGAAGGTGCTTCCTCGACCTTCAAAGCTGATCTGAGCTGCCTTGAGCCTGGCCGCTTCCCTTGTTGCCTCGCGCCACCGCCCTCCGATGCACAAGGGCGAGATTTTTCACGACACAATCGGAGGATCCAGAGCGGGAGGTACCTGGCCTCGGCCGGGGTCTTGCGAGGCGCCATGGCTGCAGGATGGGAAGGATTGAAGCATATCTCGAGGATTTTAAGCGAGGAGGAGAAGGGCGAAAGGGGATCTCGAGCAAGACGAGCGAGAACAAGCACCAAGTCTGGCCCGGCCTCCTGCTTGTCAAGGGCGATTGCCGAGGCGCCGGGGAGGCGGAGACGCCCACGACCAATCAATCACCACGCAGCGCCTAAGGTCAGAGGTTGTTAGCCTGCGGGCGCTGCGACTTGCCTCTTCGCTTCTCTGCTAAGCTGTCCGGCGCGCTTTGGGCCCGGGGATACTGTCGGCGCTCGGGAACGGGGTCCCTGACTTGCTCGCCTGGCGCCTGGCGTGGCTCAAGTGGGGGCCCAGCCTGCTGCAAATTTCATCAGTCAAGCTCAAGACACTCGTGAGGGCAAGCCTCATGTATGGACGACAGAACCACCCTCAGAACAGCCTCACAGCAGGCTCACGAGGAGGCGGAGAGATCAAGGTGGTACTCCCGAGGGTGCCCCATGACACAAGCCATGACCATCAAGGCCAAGGGTGCCAGCCCGCAAGAAGGTCCCTCATTTCCCTTTGGTGCAAAGGAGGCAAGCATGTGCCAAGGCATCGTGCAAAGGTTACCGCCGATGCAACAAGACCAAGACCAGCAGAACGGCAGGATGGAGGTCATCGTGGAGCCTCGACGGCGCCACCGCCAGAGCCTTGGCAGCCAAGACCAACTTTAGTCAAGATAAGTGTACTAGATGTTCCCTTCAAATGGCCAACTGCTACGCCCTTCCCGCCATTATTTGGGAAGAGGCCCAGGCCTCCTCTATAAATAGAGCTAGCCACCACAGAGTAGAGGCATCTGGAAGAAACTCGCAGACAGAGCCCTAGAGAGAGAGAGAGACGATCGAACTCACCCAAGCAGTTCATCGCACCATCTCAAGAACAGCCCCTCGCGAAGCTGTTCTCCCTTTGTACTGTTCATCATTAGCCCCTGAGGCAATCCACCACACCACACACTGGAGTAGGGTATTACACCACACCGGTGGCCCGAACCAGTATAAACCTCGTGTCTCTGTGTTGTTCATCGTTCGTAGTTTAGATCCCTCGCAATCCATGCACACATGAGCTGGTAGGGGAAAGATCTCCGCACGCACCCCAGTGTTTGAACCTCTAGGGTCTACCGGAACCCGAAATCTGACAGCCATAGGCGCCGCTCTAAATCCCGCCTTGGCAAAAACAACGATAACAGCACAAGAAGAAGCCAAATTGACCCAGCGATAGAGCAGGGTGAGCCAGCGGGCGACGAACAAAGTGTGGGGCCGCTGTCCGAACACGGCAACGCCGAAAGGCCAAGACAACCAACCTGCTCTCCGGTCAGAGAACAGTCCGACGACGACGAGCGATCATCCTCGAAAGGCAGCTGGAGCAAGAAAGGCTTATTGCCACTGCAAGAAGTCTGAAGAAGCGGAAACAAAGGCTCAAGGCTTCACAAAACACACTCAATAGTAGATGGAATAAAGTGCTCGACACGGCAGAAAAGTACGGTGGCAGTCGCCAAACGAAGAGCTACCCAAAGCGAAGTCGCCGCCGAATTCGGACGATGAGGCCGCCGAACCCCACAACCAAAAAAACGCCAACCGGTCGGATCGACGACTCGCGGTGTGGATAGGGCGGCCAACGAGGCCGCACATAAGTCAAGACATGACCGACGCAAGGACCAGATCAACGGGTCGGGCGCAACCAGATCCATCTACGGATCAAGGAAACGCGCCCAAAGACTCAGCCAACACCAAATACCACAACCGCTCGAACGCCATGGCACAGCCAAATACAGGGTGCTGCACACCCCTATGTTTCACCGACGAGGTATTAGACCATGAATTTCCGTATGGGTTCAAACCAGTTAACATAGAGGCATACGACGGAACCACGCACACTGGGTCTCGTGACGAGGACTTCATCCTCCATATCCACATGGCTCGTGGAGACGATCTCCACACCATCAAATACTTGCCCTCAAGCTCAAAGGACCAGCTCTAAGCACGGCTGAAAAGCCTCCCTAAAAATTCCATTGGAAGCTGGGAGGAGCTCGAGGACGCTTTTCGGACTAACTTTCAAGGGACTTATGTCCGACCTCCAAACGCTGATGATTTAAGTCATATAACGCAATAGCCCGGAGAGTCAGCCCGAAAGCTTTGGAACAGGTTTCTCACTAAGAAGAACCAAATTGTCGACTGTCCGGACGCTGAAGCCCTAGTTGCTTTCAAGCACAGCGTTTGAGACGAATGGCTTGCCTAACACCTTGGCCAAGAAAAGCCAAGAACAATGGCAGCCCTAACAAGCCTCATGACCCGCTTTTGCGCGGGCGAGGATAGTTGGTTAGCCCGTAGCAGCACCAGCTACCCAAGCACATCCGAGGTCAGGGACGGCAATGGAAAACCGCAACGTAGTAAAAACAAGCGCCGGAATAAAGAAGACAGCCCAGACAACACGGCGGTAAACGCCGGATTCAGAGGCTCTCGACCGGGTCAGCGGAAATAGCCCTTTAAAGGCAACAGAGATGGACCGACCGACCTAAACAAGATTCTAGAGAAACTATGTCAGATCCACGGCACCCCCGACAAACCTGAAATCATACCCACAGAAAATGATGGGTCTTCAAGCAGGCTGGCAAGCTAAATGCTGAACACAAGGGGGAGGACACTCCGAGCGAGGACGAGGATGCGCCGCCAAAGAAGACACCGGGGACAGAAAAATTCCCACCGTAAGTCAAAACAAGAATGTTATCCATGTGACAAAGAGGAGAGGCAAATACGCACTCCAAAATACACAAGCCATAGAGCCCGTCACCCATGAGTTCTACTCCTGGTCGGCCTGCCCGGTCACTTTTGATCGCAGGGATCACCTCATAGGTATCTGGCAGGAAGGATCAACCGCCTTGGTGCCGGACCCAATAATAAACGGATACCATCTCACACGAGTCCTTATGGACGGCGACAATAGTCTAAATCTGATATATCAGACACCGTCCGCAAAATGGGGATAAACCCAACAATAATCAGCCACAGAATACTACCTTCAAGGGAGTAATATCAGCATCGAGGTTCACTGCACGGCTCTCTAGTACTAGAGGTTGTGTTCGCTCGCCGACAACTTCCCGAGCGAAAGGTTAACCTTTCACATTGCGGCGGCTATCAAGCACAACTCGGACGAGAGGCTTTCGCCTCGCTTTAATGCAATACCGCATTACGCTTTACTCTAACTTAAAATGCTCGGTCCGCTGCGCACCATCACAAAGACATGGAAATGTTGAGCGCCTTACGAAAGCGTAAGAACGCACGATCGCTTTAACAACCGAACACTAGACGGCCTCACCACCAGAGATGATGACCGGTTGTTAGGACCGCGGACACGGTTAGACGAGTCTGGCTAATCATTGGATAGAGATTGGTTCGATAGTTATACCCGTATAGACGGTACCAGGGGCTTCGCCGCGATAATTCGGCTCAACTTTACCCATCTCGATTTTTTTCATGGTTTATTTATAATAACCAAAATTTTGCACAACAACTTTTCACTAAGCACCTCTCTTTTACAGATGACAATCCTGCTACACCCGTCCAGGATACGGCACCACGGAGACACATGCGTAGACGTGCAACAAGGACCCGTGCAAAGGTTTCTCTTTAGATTAAGACCCTGCGTAAACCTTTTTTATTGTCTTTTGTTGTTCACATCCTCCGGATTCTCAATACAACCGAGAAGGATGCTGACGTCTTGGCATGTGGCCACGTCAGAATATTGCTCATACCTGGACACTAGGGGTTCATTATCCAAGGGCATCATCTAAGCCCAGTATATATTTCAAAGACCGAACACCTTAGGGAGTGTTCGCATCGCGAAGTTAGGGCCTTATATGCATCAGCTCAATCATGTCTTTGGTCAAATGTTGGGTTTGCCCGCCCTGTGTTTTGCTGCCTTACGCCCGCTTCTATCGCTAAGGTGGCACCATGAGAACTATCGCGACAGCCTCAAGCTAGCCCGGACGAGCACCTCAAGAGAGAAAGCCGAAAACCGACCGTTATGATAAAGCGAGACGGTTAACCACTCAATGACTTATGGGAATCTTCGATTCCTCCGATTAACAAAGGGCCATTTCCGCCAGGCATGACCGCGCCAGATTCAGATGAGTGCGGAGCCACCAGGCTATATAGTAGCCCCATCACAAACTCCTATGGCTAAGTGAAAGTGTTAAAGCAATATAGTCCGATGGCCTAGTTCGCGCGCTATCACCTCCTTAATGGACCAAGACGTTGATCATGTGAAAACGCTGCTTTCTATGAACACCCCGCATTATATGCGTAATGAAGATTTAACGCAAACTTTCGTGTTATATACACATATACATAAACGGCCGCACAGGAGGCATCATAACACTTTCAGGCAAAAGTATAAAAATAGCCTTTATATAATTTAGTAAAACATTGTTTTCCAATGGGAATACATGTCATTAGAACATAATATTCTTCGAGAACTGCGCTTCTATTGAGCGGGCGCCTTCAATGACCTCATCAAAGTAGTGCTTTTGCAATGCTCGCTAATCGCCAACTCGGGCTGCAATTGCGGTGGCTTCCATCTCCGCCCAGTGCGTTTTAACACCGGCAAGCGCCATCCGCGCACCCTCTATGCACGCCGACCTCTTCATAGCATTGATGCGCGGCACAACACCAAGGAACTGCTGCACCAAGATGAAGTAACTGTTCGCCTTGGCCCCGCCGCCACAGTGATCCACAACAGACCTCATGGCGAGTCCGACAACCTATGGAGCTCGCCCATTCGCCATCCGCCATTCAGAGGAAGCAGACGCCACGACCATTAAATTGCACTGAACAACTTCTCCACTTTATGATCTCTTTCATCTTTGAAGTACACGGTCGCATCAGCAAAGACTCGCCGCCAAACCAGATAGGGCCTCGCAGAACTCCACACCGTCCAGAGGAGCATACTTAGGATCTACGAACTTCATCCGCAGCATAAAGGGCTTCCCAGCCGCGATATCTCCGGCGTGACGCACCTCCTCCTTCATCGATCTAATTGTAGAGCGGGATTCCTTGGCTGCTACCATGGCCCTCTCCAGCTCCGTAGCCTTCGCCGGGCTTTCCTTCTCAAGAAGCCGGTATCGGTCGGCGGCACCACTTAACTCAACGACCATCTTGGCCATCTTCTCCTTACTTTGGCAATGGGCAGCCTGTTCGGCCCTCGGCTCTTCGGTCGCCTTCAGAGCGGCCACATCACTATTCCTGGCTTGCTTTTTGGCTCGGGCAAGTTCCGCCCGAAGGGTCTCCACTGCCGCAGCTCCATCTGCAGTTCACAACATGTTCAAGATACTGGCATTACGCTCCTCTTACCATATGTTGATCACCGGAGAAATTACATACCATGCGCCTCGTCAAACCGCTTGTTGACAAGCACGATGTCGGCATCTGCCGCGTCAAGTCGCCACGTTAGCTCGGCAACCTCACCAGTCCGGCTAGCCACCGGACCTCCCGCCACCTGCATATGAAGACGGCTAGATTGTTACCTGCGACTATGATCCTCTGTTTACCGCCGTTTCCAACGGCAACCAGAGTCTCAGGGGCTACTATCTGCACATGGCACATTTAAAACATGTGCGGTACTGTCAAGAATACACACCACTTCACATACCTGAAAACCTTTCAGCAGACTCATAAAGGCTTCATGCAACCCGCTTTCGGTGGATGAAATCCTCCCAACCACCGTGCCCATTAGCGCACGGTGCGCTTCTGAGATAGCCGCCTGCTCTAGCAGATCTCTTCAAGGTCCGACCGCATGATGTGGAGCCGACCTTCCGTTGCTTTCTTCAAGAGTCGGATATCGAGGACTTCGGTGGCCAAAGAATCACCTCTAGCCTTGCCGGATCGGAGAAGCCTCCGAGACGACACTGGGTCGCCCGCCTGAAGGCGGGATGGCGTGGGGAGGCGTTTCGCTCTCCACCATCTCCGGAAGAAGATCCCCCGAAGATGAACTATGCCGAGAGGGGCTATGATCCGGACTACAAGACAGATGTTTCGGTTATTTTCCTCAGAGGTAAAGTAGGATGTTTTTACTATTAAACCTTTTTTTTACTTATAGCTCGATGGAGGGCTGATCCTTATGACACTATACGGCCGGGTATCCCTCGGCCAGGACCTCCGCGAAGATTTCTTCCCCGCTTAGAGACTATTGTCTCCGGCCTTCAGAGGCGGTCCTTTCCTTCCTTGGGGAGAGGGAACTTTGGCTTTATCCTCTAGTTGTCCGCTTTTCAGGCGCCACCTTTTTCTTCCTACCTTTATCTTCCCCTGAGGGCACTTGGTAGGGCGCAAGCTCCAACATACCTGCTGTGCCATTGGAGTTTTGATTGGATCCTTCAATTTAAAAATAAGTTTGTATGAGTAAATACAATGATACAAGAGCAAAGCAATCATAGTTAAAAAGGCACGCCTAAGTTTAGTACTTTTAAGCTTAGGCTCTAGGCGCTGAAAAAAACGATTGCGCATAACTACGCATAATCATGCGTAATCGCAAGATAACCATGCGCTTTGGTCAGTAAAGCGCAAGGCGGTGGCAAAACGCACAATTAATGCCTAGCGCTTTTTTGAACTATGATAGCAATGGAATCTTAAATTAGAACAGTTGTTCTTCAGGTTTAGGCACTTGTTCTACATGAACAGAGCATAGTAAGACACAAGAACAAAATACTTAAAAATAGAAAATGAGCTCATAGACCTTACCACATTCTTGGTTCTCGACCAAGATAGAACAAGGCGCTCCCTACCATCGCCCAAGAATGTGTCTCAGAGAACGTAAGGGAATTTGATGAGTTTCTTTGCCGGTGAAGTACGCTTTCTTCGTGTAATTCCGACATCGCCACCAAGCATTCTTGAAGATAGCAGAGGTATTAGCACAGGTTACCTCATCCCGAGTTTCCAAATCGGTCCTTCTCCATAGAGAAAATGGGAAAATTTCCTGTATTATAACCATCATGGAGGTAGGATGTATGGGACGAAGCAAAGTAATTGCCATGAATAATATTACTTACACATAACTCCCGGACAAACACCTGCAATCGCATTTCCTTCATCTTCAAGATAATATTTCCAAGATGGGAAGATATGCACATACGATTTAACAACATCAAATGCGATAGATGCTAAACTACGACTGGCTGGTTGTGCTTCCTCCACAGAATAGGCGCATTAACCGTGGAGTTGGGGTTCGCCGTGATAGTACTCGCCCTTTGGGCACCGGAGCTGCCTTACTAACTCGCCGTTGTTTGGGAGCTCTGTGGTGGAGATGGTGCTGTGTCAACAAGAACTGGGTTACTATCGGCTAGGGTTGGGGTTAGATTGGGTGAAGCTGGTTCTCTCATCCATCGCAGAGGGGTACAATCATCGGGAGTTTGGATTTGTGTGGTAGGGCTGGTTCGTGCATGTACAACCGGGTGCTATCTCCACCAAGAGGTAGCACTGTTTTATTTGAAGACCGTGTTTTTATTCCGCTAGATATCGCATCACCCGCCCAATTCAAATGGCTGATAAACAGGAAACATAGTTGAATGTACAGACATTGTATGAGAGATGATGCAATAGATAGTGTGGAAAAAGAGGGCATGAAATAGTTGACATGTATATTGTTTAACTAAAACGGATAGCATGACATAATTTCACATATATGATGTCTATCTAAACTGGATAGCATAGCATAACATAATTCAAAGATATGATGAATAACTAAACAGATCGCATGACATAATTCACCTACATGTTATCTAAGTAATCAGGATCGCATCATTTAATTCACATATGTGATTTATATGCTAAACATAGGGCATTTGATATGATGTCCGAACTAAGAACATGGTGTTGAATATTGTGTATATGATGTCTAAACTATGCAATGCAAGACACCATATGCATGATATGAGCAGTATAACTGCCAAGTTAGAGCATACACCTCGGCTGGGGAATAGGACTGGTCATCTGTCTCTCAATCCATCTCTCGAGGAGCTATCGACCCAACAAGAGATCTGCTTGCTGTGTAGCACTGCCTCGCTCAAGGCCTTGTTTTCACTCCAGATTTTTCCATCTCCCACCCAAATGGCTGATTCACAGAAGAGTAGTTTAATGTACAAACATTGTCGATAAATGGAAATGTAATGAAGAAAAGGATGGGCAAGATATCATTCAAATATATGATGCCTGGTTAAACAGGATGGCATTGCACATTTCACATATATTATGGTTGGCTAAAAGACATGAGACCGCATAATTCCTATATATGATATAGAAACTAAACAGGTGGCATTACGTAACATGTCTAAACCAAGCAGATGACATATATGATGTCAAAAGTAGGCACTGCAAGGCAACATATGCATGATATGACTAAATCATCATGCCAAGGTAGAGCAAACACCTTGGGGGTAAATAGGAGTGGTCGCAGCGCCTCGAATACGCCTCGTAACAGATATCTTCCTCTCGATTACAATCTGAGAGGGTGGGGAGGGTTTGCCATTGAACCCACCATGGAGCGATGTCTCGCATGACATTGTATTGCCGCAAAACTCTTCTCTTTTTCTCTACATGTTCAGATGACTGTGTACAATATCCGATATGCATACGAAAAAAATATGGTGAGATTATGTAAGGAGAGCATGCAGAAATTTAGAGTGATGGTAACAACCAGTGGATCGACGTTTTCCGCTGAACCAAAATAGCCCTAATGGATCGACGTGATGTATAGTAATAAGTGATGCAACAAGTGTACAACCTCTTTGCCGAGCCGTGTCGACCTCAGCATCATTGGGTTGGTCGCCAAGCGCTTGAGGCAGAGGTGGCTGCCTGAGGTGTGGAGGAAGATCTCGAGGAATCAGAGACGGCGCCTGTGGCATCGCTCTCTTGTGATGGATCATTTCGTTGTTGGAGCAGCTCCGTGAGTCAGAAGACGCCAAGGCTGAAGCAAGACAAGATGTACATCGTCAATCTCAAGTGGGATTCTAATAGCATCTCCAATAGATGATGTAAAATGGATGTAAAATTAACATCACCAAAACCACCGACTACAACAGATGAGGTAAAACTGTTGACTCGAACTTAACTCGTCAAACTGAAATTTATCAGGAATCTGAATGCTACCGTTAAACTGAACGCAATGGTAGCAGAGAGGCACTTGACATGTAGTTTAGGAGGGCCTCAGTTCATCTTCAACCTGCACCCTCGAGCCGCCACCACCACCGGCCGAACTGGCTGCCCCTGCCGCCGCCACCCCAAACAACTCGCCACCGCCGCCTGCCAGCCCTTTAGGCCCCCGCCCCACCCTCGAACCCTAAGATAGATAGTGGGTACTCTTCGGCGAGCCCCGCCCCCGCCAGGGTGGTTCTTCCTTAACTCCGCGCCCCCCCAACCTTGAAAATCGATCGACCCAAAATTTGATTCAACGATCAAGTGTGGCTTAATCGAGCAGAGCAGAAGACGAGCGAGGGGAGAGCAGCAGCAGCAGCTGGGCAAGCGAGCGATCGAGCGAGAGCCGAGCAGCAGAGAGGCAGCATGAGCGAAGCGAGAGCCGAGCAGCAGCAGCAGATCCGCTGGTATGGACGCCGCCAAGGGGCCTCGACCGGGAGAGCCGCCTGGAGATGTCACCCACGGAGCCAGCTTCAAGGTAGCCGCTCCATGGGGGTGCAGGATGGAGCACCGTCGGTGCCGGGAGGTCGAGTTAAGGAGAAGGTGTGATGCGATGAGTGTACAACCTCTTTGGTGGCGCCGAGTAGGCCTTGGCTTCGTCCGAGGAGTCGGTGAGGATGCTGTGGTTCCGGTGGAGCAGGTTAAGGCGGCGCTGTGGGGATGGAGCAGCCGCGATAGACGAGGCGATCATCGAAGCAGCTCCTTGGAGGTGGAGGACGGGGCGGCTGAACCGCGGGACGGCGAGATGGACGACGATCCTCATCCGGGAGGTGGACGAGGGACGCCGAGATGTTATGTGGACGACGATGTCGGGAAGAGGCTCCGCTGGGCAGCGTGACGTGGCGGACGGAGGAGGGTGGGGTTTCGGCTGGAGCGGAGAGGTTATGGCGGCTCGGGATTTTAATGGCTAAAAGGGGTGAAGATGACTTAGGGACGCGCTTGTCCAAAATGTAGGGTGTGTTACAAAAGTATCCCCACCGATTTGAACTAGCGGCCCTTTTGGCTCAAGGTTAGAAGGGGATTTCGTGTCGGGATTTGGCAGCTTGGAGGAGTTTTCGCAGCGTTGTAATTTCGGGATAGCAAGGCGCGGGTTGTGAAGGCGCCAGTTTTGGGAGCACGATATCTGAATTTTCGGATATAACAAGACGCTTGTTGAATTTTAGGACAAGCCTAACGTAGTAATATTGTACTTGTACGCACTAAATCAATTCACACTTCCTCAACCAAAAAGAAAACGAAAAAATAAAACTATTCACACCACACAAAGAGAGAGTCTTGCCCTGCTTTACTATACAAATGTTATTCAGTTATCCTCCTTCCATCTATATAGGGCCTAATGCGTTTTTTGATGCTAACTTTGACCAAATATTAGAGCAATGATATATGACATGCAACTTACACAAAGCACACCGTTAACTTCGTCTGTGAAAGGTTCTTTCAATGATATAATTTTCACATTGTGCATGTCATGTACTATTAATCTTGTCAATAGTCAAAGGCGGTCTTAAAAATCTCATTACGCCCTATATAGATGGAAGGAGGGAGTATGAATCCATGTTATGTCCGATTAATTTTTTTCGCTTGTTGTATAATGCATGTAACCTACTCATACCAACATTTTAGTGCATTCCAAATGTCTATACTACCGCTGCAATTCAAACTAAATTTGAATTCGCTTTCTATTTCAATAAGAATCTACAATCATGATTGTTGCCAACTTCAACCATCATAGTTTCCTTTCTATCCGCCAGATATAAATCGGACGGCCTATAATGCAGGATGGCAGGCACACCATCATCAACAACTCCGCTTTTTATAAGAGTAGAGATAAAATATATTAAATGTAGTATAACATGTTCATAAACACACCATGTGTATCACCGCTATATATATTCACACATGCATTGGTTTAAAACACTATGATAAATTCTTCAAATATCCGAATTCGCTTTTATAATGAAGTATATATGATCTCTATTCGCCTTTTACACCCACACAACCCTCTTATCTTTGTAGCTAGCGCTAACTTTCTCTTGTGCATGCACACGCCCGCATCCCTCTCACCCTCCCTCAAGATTCTCTAGCTCCATCACAAAATTGCTTTTTCACTTTAGGTCGCTCACCCACGTGTGTGTAGGCCCCCAGCTCCTTCTTTATGGCACACATCGATCGATATGCCTCTCTAGCCAGGTGTGCCTAGCACAAACACAAGCTTCCCTCTTCTCTTGTCACCGCCCATGCCTCACTCCCACCACTCTTTTCATCGTTCTCGATCAGACACTCCTCCCCGCTCGATATAGTATGCCCTCGCACTCACCTCCTACATGCATCCCTCTATCTCTATCCTTCTCCTCATGCCTCATTTGCTTCTAACACACACATGCATGTATACCGATCGATCTCCCAACATATACCGGATCGACTTTAACTACCCCCCATCGATCGACGCACCTCACAAGTTATGCTCTCCTTCTCTAACAAAGGGCGATTGATCTTCCTATGTAGTTATGTCTGCTACCACAGCCACATCGTCCCCCTCATCATTCGTGCATGCCTCCCGACCTGCCTCTCACACGCACGCACGCACAACAAGCAGCCATCTCCTCTCTTATTGATATTATGGCGTGCCCTCCGCTTGTCTAGCAAGCCTATCCCACCATTTGTTAGAAGCAACTCCACTACCACCCCTCCAACACTCTAGCTCTGTCTCTCTCCCAACCTTATTCCTCTCCTGCACATATGCATGGATGCCGATCGATCTCCCTTAATACATGAGGCAGATCGATCTCCTTAATACATGAGGTAGGCCTCTCCTCCTCCACACATATACCAGCCATTGTACCTCTATAGTTAATTGGGCCTCCTCTTCCCCACCACACACCGATAGTCGAGGCTGCAGTAGGTATCCATGCCACGAGACAAACCGCACATGTCCCTCTCACGCTCCAAGAGGCCAGCCACTCTATATCTTTGACGTGGGCACACACAAATTTGATGGCACTTTTCGATCATCACACACACACACACACACATCATCCCTCTTTTGATTCTATGGACACCTCAAGCCGGTGATACCTCCACTCTCTTCTCGTGGATCGCCCCTCTATATATATGTTATATCCAGACTCTATTTCACACACATTGCATATGTTACATTTTTGATTGAACCCCCCAAAAAAACTCTCAAGAACCCACACACTATATCTCTCTAGGTTTGTATCTCTCTCACACAACCCCACGAGGTGGTGTACGATACAAGAAGAGAATAGGTGCACTGCACGACTCACGCTTCGTGCCCAGCCACACCAGCTGCTGGTACACGGTGGAGCTCATTTTTTTTTAAATGGCAGCCCACGTGCTAATTTGAACGCTCAGAAGCGGTTGTTTACCTAGGAGGTCGTGGTACCACGCCGCATCTAAACAAAGTTCGACTTGACGCGTTGCCGCTATTTTTAAATAAAGTTATAGCGCCAATGGCACGCATACGTAATATAAAACGATTTTTATGGAGAAAAGGTAGTCCGCTCACTATATACAATGGAGCCTTGCGTGCTCTGGTTTGTCGCTTCTTCGAGTATCTCACACAAGGCTGCGGTGGCTCTCTCTCTCTCACCGTTGGTCATCGATCCGCCGCATCCCATCCACCGGGGAAAGGGAGTGCGGTGGCTCTCTCTCTCACCATTTGTCACCGATCCGCCGATCCCGTCCGCCGGGGAAAGGGAGGAAGTGCATCGCTTTCTCCGCTCGATGGCGCCGAGGCAGCACGTCCCGATCTGTGGTACACGCCATTCTCTCCGACTAAGCTCGCGCGGGCAGGGTTTACGCCACCTGCCGCAGATTCCGCCCGCCGCCACCTAGTTACATCCCGACGACCTCTGTGTATCCCTCCGCCTTGCTCCATCGCCTGCCTTCCCACGTCGCTGCATGTGGATCTTCCATAGTTCTTTGCCCAAAACATAGCTCGTCCATGCATTTTCCATATTGCATTCTCGCCCTCACACTGCTTTTAGACAAACACAACCGTGTTGTTATCTTCCCTAGGGCAAGGAATATGCTTTTTTGTCGCTGCATGTGTCATCAACTATTATTGGCCAGTAATTGTTTCCTTTCTACCTCTTTTTTGCAAACAGGGCTATCCATTTCACCTCGCTGCTATTATGACCTTTTGGTGAACTGCACAAATCACTTTTTTCTTAAGAGTGTTTTGTGCAGTTGTACTAAAATGTCACATGGGCAACGCCTCTACATTTCAAAGGCGATTGCACAAAGGGAGATTGGTTTTGCTCTATCCTCCTCATCCATCTCCGAGCCTAATCTTCTCCAACTAGTTAGTCTTAAGAGAGACCGCAAAGGTGACCGCTTCTATTTATGTGTTTATTGTTTCATCAGCAATCCTCTATTATCGTAATCACACTTAATATCTTTGGAACAGGGACACTCAGCTCTATTTTAGTGGAACTGCACAAAATGATCGGAATGTTGCATGCTCTAGACATCTACTTTTTTCCCAACATGCCTTGTTGATTTAGACAGAGCTGGGGGGACGTTGATGCCAATGAAAGCACGGATCAATTTTAATTTAACACCTTCTCACAACTGTGTCTTCAGTCGTGATGTAATTATTAGCTCTCATCTGCTAATAATTGACATGCATTAGCAAGGAAGTTAGTTTTTTATTGTTTCCGAAAGAGCATCAATGGCAAGACACACGAAACAGAAGCTGAAAGCTCACACCATTGTACAATTTCATGTCTCGCTGGAAAATTATTTGTATAGTACGTCAATTATGTAAACAAATGATGGAAGCTTGATAGCATTGCCAGAAGCCTCTTCATCATCCGGGTCCATGTGCCATGCACAAAATTATACTCCTTCGCTCCTAAATATTTGTCTTTTTACAAATTTCAAACGGGCATATTTTAGAGTGTAGATTCACTCATTTTGCTTCAGATGTGTACTCCTCCGCTCCTAAATATTTTATTCGTTTTCTAGAGATTTCAACAAGTGACTACATACGGAGCAAAATGAGAGAATCTACACTCTAAAATATGTATATACATCCGTATGTGCAGTCCATTTGAAATCTCTAAAAGACAAATATTTGAGTAGTCACTGTTGAAATCTCTAGAAAGACAAATATACTCCGAGTATATTTAAGAACCGAGGGGTAGTGCACAACCGCATGGGAGACTCAGCCCGTCAATGCCGCATTAATAGTGAGTAATGAGCAGTCAAATCGTAAGCCCCACCTTTCCTAATCGTAAGTTGCTCAAGAAGCAACCATCAATACACTCTTCTTTGAATCCGCCATACTCCATCCGTCACTATTTATACAGCGCTTTAAAAAAAAGAAAAAGATCTGTGGGACCAAGGCGACTAGCGATCGCCTGAAAAATAGCATTGGTAGTTATAGCACAGCGCCTATTACTAGAGGGAATAATGCACACACATGCATGCAAAGGCTTCCACCCCGGTACACACATGCATGCACTTACTCCACTCCGTAGTAGTAGTACAGAGTACATGGAGAGAAAATTGTGGACTTGATTATGTTACCACGCCCTAATTAATTGAGCATTAAACCAAACGTGTCTAAAGTCAAATGTGAGAAATGCATTGAGAGAAATGCATCATAATGAAGCGCTACCAGAAACTGTGACGGAGGGAGGAGTAGTATGAAGGTTCAAAACCAAGTACGCCAGATGGCCACCGATCAACGCACCTCCTCTTGGCATATCACCGACATGTGGGACAGGAGTGTGAGCAAACCGATCTCAATTGACGGCAAAGAGCCAACCCGCCGCTCCTTGAGAGAGACGAGGAGCGAGAACACATGACGGGTTCGCATGGAGGCCAAGATATATTCGAGCATGGTTGGTTGATCGATATCATTCATTACATGTTGGGCTGCCGCTTTTCCACCCTTCTCCGAATAAACGTGTACTTTATCGTAGATAAAAAATAAGAGTACGACGCTCCACCATGTGGTTCTAGTAGTAGTACTACTGTACTCATCGCGCTTTGGGTCTTTGCCTCTTCGTGAAGTCAAACAATGATGGTACTCCGCATGTTGGGTACTACAGTGTATGCCTCTCGATAACTGACACCGAATGGATCGATGCATGTCCACCGAGGGTAGGTTGCATTAGTCAAAAGGTGTAAGCGAGCTTCACCTTGTCCTGCAAGCTTCTCCTCGCTCATGAAGTTGACGGGACACACCAAAAGTAGTGCTAGTCCATACTCCCTCCTTTCTCGTTAATATGGCTTAATCTTTTTTCGGGTAAATGAGAGAGCTTTATTCATATATAAGCATTCTTAGGACGATCAGCCAAGACACTGGTCACTAGGAAGCGAGGTACCCGCAAAAAAAGAAGTAGGAAGCGAGGTGTTTCATCAAGCCAGCTCTCGCCACATTCAAAGTGCAGCAAGCAAGGTTCAGACGAAGATGCGCCGCAAGGTTTGCTGACCTGTTTACATGCTGAATAACAAAAAGAGGAAATATTACCGAGCACTACTATTTGTAACAGGATATGAGCCAGAATTGCGAGAATTGTGGCGAGTGTTCCATGCAATCAACTTCCATTATCACATGCGAGAACCTCAAGAGAACCAAATGTGTTGAAGATTGCTTTATCACATTTTAAAATTATAATAAGAGTTCAGACGCCTCCATCCGGTTCCTAGTACTAGTATAGTATACTTACGCACTTTTATAGACTATATTAGTAGTACTAGTACTAGTAAACTTTGCGCTTGGCTGTTCGCCTATTCGAAGTCGAACAATAGTAGCACTAGTAGTATAGTGTATGCTTCGCAACTGACACCGAATTAATCGTTGCACGCCCACCGCCTCGAGCGAGGGAGCGCTTGCATTAGTCAAAAGTTTCTCCTTGTCCTCATGAGCCACCGCAGCGCAAGTAATGCTAGTCCATACCGCCTCCTCTCCGGTTAATATGGATTAATTTCAAACAAGATAAATACACCGTCTGTCACTGTATATTTGTAATAATACGGTCATGGACTTCATAATACGCCATTGGGCTCAATATATATATTTTCCGTGTTTATACGGTCACTAGCTCACCCGATCGAGTATGTGTGCATGCATGCACGTAGGTTGAGCACTTAGCGTGACTGTGTGTGTTCCGTCATGTGCTCGGACATGCATGCATTAGGCGTCGCGCTGCTTTTTTTATGCCCATGTGTACGTGTAACTGCTGCATACACGAGGGGGAGTATGTAGGGGCCACTAAGGAGCAGTCAAATCACACAAGAAGTTAGTCGGAAGAAGCAACCATCATTTCACTCTTGAATGACACGACGCAATATAAAATGGTTGATATGGAGAGAAAAGAAAACCACTATATATACACTAGCAGGAGCCTGCTACAAGCCCGCTTACTAAGGTTGCTCTTCACAAGCATAGAACGACGGGCCTGATCCCGCAGCCGGGATGGGAACAATGTTCTACGAGACGCTGGTCGACATCGGCGAGGGAGAAAACCCACAATCGGTGCATCCCAATCGGGGTCACTGTATGGGCCGATGCCGCGCCCCAACCGCCCTTCTAGCTACAGCCCACGTCCTGTAGTCCATCTTCCTTTTGGAGCCGGCTTGCTCCATCGCCGTAGCTCCATCTCCATGTCGATCTTTTCTACTTCTACCGCTTCTACTTGTGATGAGTTTATGTCTCATGAACTAGTGCCAAGATTATTATTCTAATCACACTTCTTCAATATCTTTGCCATCGTGGATGCTCAGTCGATTTTAGTGGAACTGCAAAAAGCATCGATGATCCGAGGGTGCCAGCCGCCTTTCCTTTAGGTTCTACCTAGCCAGGAATTAAATCATGTTTAGGGTTTAGGTTTAAGTCGAGTGACCCCATCAGTAGTTTTTCTTTCAGACACGCCTCACAACTTTTTTCTTTAGTTGTGAAGTAAATATTGGCTACGATCTGTGAATCATTGAGATGCATCAGCATGCGTGTTAGTTTTCCTTTGTATTTGATGGAATGTTGTAACGGGGCAACCTTGGAATAGGAATGAAAATGGAGTGGAAAGTTTCTGTTTTTCCGGAGAAAAATGGTAACGGGGCAAAACCAACATTTAAATCACGTCTGTCGTGTTCGTGTCTCACCCTCCTCCACGGCTCGACCCACACGGTCGCTCGGCATGCCACTCATCGCAAACCGAGTATACGATAACTTTCCTGCCTGCTTGTCGATGGATCGCACCATGGAGTACTACTAGCACCATCGAAGAGATTGACGAGTTGGGGAGGACAGCTAGCTGTAGCACGGAGTCCCAAGAACTTTTTACATGCATGTTGTAGCCGGCTATTGCGACTTTTGAACGGGAGCAGCCGCAGCACTGAAGCGGTGCGAGCGACGCCTCGGCAAAGCGTGCCGCTTCAATGCCGGGCGCCAAGTGAGAGATCGCGTCCGCCTGGCCGGGCATGAATGCGGCATCGACTGCTTTCGGGCGCACTGCTTTGAGGCTGACTCAGGCCTACTAAGTTGGAGCGTACAAGGGCTTTGTCAACTTAGTCAATGTAAACGATTCTAGCTTCAAGGACTGTGATGATGTTCATCCAACGGTCAGTGCTTCTTCAACCTATGATCTACTTGGTCCAATTACCAAAGCAGCGGCGGTCAGGCGGCCTGCTCCTCGCCTCCCGTGGCCGGTCAGGCCGCCATGGAGGCCTCACCGCCCCATACTACTCCCATCGCTGGCAGGCCATTCCTCCACTCACCCACACCCCTCGTTATTCTCAAGGCGATGGCAGCCTCACACCGCAGCCGAACCAGTGAACCTCAGATTCTCTCCGCTGGCTTCCACCGCAGATCTTCCCGCCCGCCGCCCCCCTTCCTAGGCTCGCTGTCGCCCACCACCCCGGTGCTCTCGGCGCAGCGTGGTCAACGTGGTTAACGACGACTTCCATCGGAAAAGTATCAGACGCGGAGAGGCCGACAATGGGTCCACGCCGCCGCAAGCAAGTGCCTCCTTATTACACGCAAAATAATTATTCCTCCACCGACAGAGGGACCCACCGGACGGGCCACCTTATTTCGCGAAAAACATTTTCGACTGCTTGGACCCACCGGACGGGCCACCGATTTCGAAAAAACGTTCCTCATGGTCACTCGACCCACCGGAAGTGCCTCTTTATTACGCACAAAAAATGAATACTCCCCGCTAGCTGGGACTCACCTTGGTGGAAGTCGACTTTAGGGCCTGCTAAGTTGACGGGACGGAGGGCTTTGTCAACTTAGTCAATATGAACGATTCTAGCTCCAAAGACCGTGACGATGTCCATCCAACGGCCGTAGTGCTTCTTCAACCTCTGGTCTTCTTGCTCCAGCCACCCAAAGCAAAGGCCGGTCGTGCCGCTTTGCTCCCGCCTCCCGTGGTCGGCCAGGTTGCCAGGAGGCCTCACCGCCCCTACTATTCCCACCTTAGGCCAGGGCCTCGCGGCGACGGCAGCCTCACACCGCAGCCGAACGAGTGAATACTCATACTCCTCCGCTGCGGCATCCACCGCCGCTGCGTCTTCACCGGCTCCGCCGTCCCCTTCCTAGGCCTCGCCGTCGTCCGCCGCCCGGTGCTCTCGGCACGGCATGGTCACCAACATGGTCAAGGAACGACTCCGCCGGACGTGGAGTGTACGCCGAGAGGCCGATACCGGGTCCACGGCCGCAGCAAGGAAGTGCCTCCTTATTACACGGAAAATAATGATTCCTCCACCGACAATAGGGACCCACCGGACGGGCCACCGATTTTGCGTAAAAAACGCTTCTCCCCGACCGCCGACCCACCAGCTACATCTTTCATGCAAGGAAGTGCGTCCCGCAAAAAACAAAACGACGGTTGCCCGACCGCTGGGACCCACCAGCACGCTTCGCAGCAAGGAAGTGCCTCGCGGCCGGGACCCACCTAGTCGAAGCGTACGTAGTATTGTCATTCTGGTCGCGATTGTGTACGTACATACTGGTCGATGTAGAGGCGCGCATGTGTCGTAGTAGAGGCGCGCACGTGTCGATGTAGAGGCGCGCACATAGCATGTACACGTACGTACAGCGGCGAGGGTGCAAGAAAGAAATACGGCCACGTACGTACATACGGGCAGGGTCTCGAACGCCTACTCGAGCATACGACATGGCTGGGTCAGAACGGAGAAACAAAGATCGCTGCCGTGTTCATGGGGAGCCAACCGCTGGGTCGGAACGGAATGCGTGGTCGTGTTCATCAGAGGGCTTGGACGGAACATGCGATGGGAACGAGGCTGGCGATCGCACAACGGAGGAAACGGGCCTCCTACGCTTGGAATGGGGTCCCGTTGATCGAGGTGTGGCTTACCACGTAACGGAAGAAACGGACGCCCCACGGTCAAACGGGGTCCCGTTGATCGGGAGGTGTGGCATACCGCAAAACGGAGGAAACGGACCTCCCACGATCAAACGGGGTCCTGTTGATCGAGGGTGTGGCGCATCGCAAAACGGATTTAAACGGACTTGTGTTGGAGCGCCACGGTCAAAACGGGTGTCCTATTCATCGGGAGGGTGTGGCGATCGCAAAACGGACTCCACGGGATACTGTTCATCTCCACCGCCGACCTCCTCCAGCCTCCACGGGCCACCACGACCTCCTCCAGCCTCCACGAGCCCTGCTCATCCAGCCTTGACCGCTGCCACTGCACCGGCCATCGCTCAACCACCCTCCACGGGCACCCCTCCACCGCTTCATCTGCTCATCCAGCCTCCACACCACAGTGGGTCTTGTTCAACTACCCTCCACGGCCACCCTCCACCGCCTCATCGCTCATCCAGCCCTCCACACCACGCCGGTCCTCGTTTCATCCGAGGCAACGCCACCACTCATCGCTCATCCAACCCCCCCACACCCCCGCAACACTCACTGCTCATCCAATCGATCGCTTCGTTAGCAGCAGAGCGGCGAATCGCCCATCGGGTTCGATTAACAGCCATCGATCGATAGCTCGGTTCAAGAACGCAGAGCTCGCAAAGGCAATCGCCGGGTTCGCTAGAGCCCAACGCCGCCGGGTTCGGGCGAGCAACGCCGCACACACGCTGCGTACGTATGAGAGAAACGCGATCGCCGCCCCGACCTCCCACCATAACCGCAACTCCCCAAATTTTCCTCCCTCGCTTTACCACGGGTTTTTCCGCCATGGACGCCCAAAGAATGTCATGCAGCTGCGCCTCCGCCCGCCTGTGACGAAAAGCCCATTTTCTCGTCGAGATTTTTGTCATAGAAGTAGGAGCCCACCACATCTATGATGATACCGGGTTTTGTCACAATTATCGTCATAGAAGTGTCATATGTATGTGTAAGTGCATCTAGTGCCACCCCTAGTTAGTTTTGGAGTATTGACGACAAATGTGGTTGAGGGACTAATGCGTTTGTGAGAATTGCAGGATAACGCAGGTGGTGTCCCCCATTGATTCGGTTTACCTACCGGAGATGACCCCTAAAAATGTATGAAGACATTGACGACAATGGTGGTATGTGAAGATATTCACATTGAAGACTATGACATGAGAAGACATTGAGTGAAGACTATGGAGCGCGAAGACTGTTGTTGTTTCCTTTTCTTCTTTGTTGAGTCATAGGAACCACCGCATCGTTAAGGGGTCCAAGTGATCATAGTCGTAATGATCAAGTGATGCTCAACCCAAATCCTATGTCTTCGAGCGAAGACAATGAGAGCAGAACTTATCCAGAGCTGGATGAGTCAGCTTTGCTTGTAGCCCAAGTAAAGTTGCCGTGTGTGTTTGAAATTTGACCGTTGGAACATGTGTCAATTCCTTAGTGACCCAGGGTCATTTCGACATATCAGGTCGGGTTGCCTAGTGGCTATAAATATCCCACCCCTACACCATAAATTGGTGGCTGCTCGAGTTAGTACACGGCTTTTGTCGCTTGAGAGCAACCCACCTCAAGCCTTTTGAGAGAGAAATCCTTGCGAGGACAAAGCCCAAACACCCAGAGCCAAAGAGTGTTAGGCATCATCAAGTCTTTCTCGTCAGTGTGACTCAAGACTTATTACACTTGAGGACTGTGAATCCTCCACCGAAGAAGGCGTCGCGCTCGAGCATCCAAGAGTCATTGTGGATTGTCGGTGAACGCGGTCTGTGAAGGTTCGAAGTCTACCTTGAAGACTTACCAGAGTGATTGGGCGAGGACTGTGTGTCCTTAGCTCAAGGGGAATAAGGTGAAGATGCGGTCTTTCGAGTTGAATCTCAGCCTCCCTAATTCAGATGTACAGCTTGTCACAAAGAATCGAACTGGTCCAACAAATCATGTGTCTTCAACAAGTGATCGGTTCTATCTTCTCCTCTCTTTACTTAGAGTTTGTCTTCGTGAAGTCATTGCCTATCTATCATACCTATTTGACTTCATTGCTTGACTACTTTTGTTGATTGGCTTCTCACTATCTTCCATCTTGATCCTTACTACCTAGTTGCTATTAGTCTTGTACTTTCACGTTATTGCATACTTGACTATGGTTTTCTTGTTGTAGTTTATCTTCCGCTGCATATCAATTAGGTCATTTCTATTGTTTGTCTTTGAAACATCCGTGTTTTGAAGACTTTCCTAAAAATCGCCTATTCACCCCCCTCTAGTCGATAACTAGCACTTTCAATTGGTATCAGAGCAAGGTACTCCCTTGTTCTGTGTGATTTGGTTTAACCACCTGGAGTTTTAGCTATGTCGACTGCAGGGATAATCAAAGTCTCCGCTGCTTGCCCCGTGTTCGATGGAACTGACTATCCCTACTGGAAGAATAAGATGCGCATGCATCTTGAAGCCATTGATGTCGACCTACCGTATGTCGTCAAGAACGGCGCTCCAAAACCGTGAAGGTGTCACCCCGCTGATGTCAACAAGTTCATTCAACTAGACTCTACCGCAAAGAACATCATCTATGGTCATCTCGACCAAAGGACAAGATGGCCGTGGAGTGCTCGAAACGCCGGTTAGTCTGGGACTGGCTATCCAAGGTCAACGGCGCCTCAACCCGGAGAGATCAAAGAATCGGTGTTCTTCAGAACCTCTTCAACCGCTTCAAGAGAAACGACAATGAAAGTGTCCAGCTCACGCTTGATCGCTTTCATCGACATCACAAATGAGCTTCATGCTCTCGGCGCCACCGGGATCACCAAGCATGAAATCGCCAAGACACTACCGAGATCACTTGACAGCTCTTTTGACACCCTTGCCCTCATGATACAAGAACGCCTCGACTTCAAGACACTCGATCCGTCTGATATACTTGAGAGGCTCAACACACATGAGTTCCGCTTTCCGAGAAAAGAGATATCTATGGTCCCAACTATGGCCGAACTCGCTTTGAAGGCAAAAGTTGTTTCTCATCCAAGAAGAATCGATCGCGGTTCCGATGATCCCAAGACATTGGAAAGGAACTTGCTATGCTTGTGAAGAAGTTCCAAGTTCACTAGGAAGAAAGGCTTCGTAAAGTCTTCACGATCCAGCTCAAGAAATGATGAAGCTTCCACCATGACTACAAGAAGAGAACCTGTCACAAGTGCAAGAAAACCGACACTATATCTCCGAAAGTGTCCACAAAGTGGGACAATGAGAATAAGAAGAAGAAGAGCAAGGAATATGATTCTAATGACAAGAAGAAGAAGAAATCTTCAAAGTCTTCTTCCAAGTCCTCATCTAAGTCTTCATCTCATAAGAAGAGCTCATCCGCAAGGCTCGTGCTTTTGTTGGCAAGGAAATGGATTCAGAGGAGGAGTCTGCTTCGAGGAGGTGGAGGTGGAGTCTCAAGAGGAGTCCGACCCGGCGCTGTAAGTCCGGCTTTAGCCACAGCCTATGTTGCCAAGTCCATCTTCAACATCAAGACAATGACTTCCACACCAACGCCAAGTCGATGACAAGGATGACCCCGCTCCCACCTATCGCTTCATGGCACGTGGTGCCAAGGTAAAATCACGGATGCTTACTTTCAAACATCAAGTGAAGATGACTCGATTGTGAATCCAAACCCAGCTACAAAACACTTGCTAAAATTGCAACCGAACAACAAAGAGCTATGGAACATACTCAAAACTGTTAGACAAAAGCGATGACATGTTGGACGCGGAAATGACACGCTCACGTCCTTAGTTGAAGACATTAAAATCTTCATGCTAAGTACCAAGAACTTGAAAGTCGCCATGAAACGCCTCAACTACTCATGAAAAGCTCTCCTATGATTATCTTCAAAGGAAGCAAGAGCTTGAGAAATTGAGAGCGCTCATGAAGATCTTCAAAAGAGAATGAGTCACTTCAAGGCCAATGATCAGTTCCGCCAGATGGATTTGAACCACCATGTCTAAAATGTCTTGAGCGTGATATCGCTACCTCTGCTGCTGAATGTTCAAATGTTGCTACTATTGCATTGTCTTCAACTACTAATGTGGTAACTAACCCTCTCAAGGAGGATACCACGCTATTGCCGATGAAAATGCTAGGTTGAAGACATTGCTTGAAATAGGGATGTATAAAAGTTTGAAAGGGCATCGACACTTTTATGATGTCCTCAAAAGCGAGATCTGAACCGAAACCCTAGGAAAGAGGGTGTTGGGTTCGAGAGGAAAATGAATGTTGATGGTTCCTATCGAAGCCCGAGAAAGATCCCAAAACCACATGGGTTGCTGCAAAGGACCTTCAGAGGATCCATCCACCTTATCTGGCTTTACCCGTGCTAACCCTATTATCATTGATGAATCCTTTGATGCAAACTATAAGCTGTTCAAGAATCAGAATGGTGAAGTGTTTGCTGTGTATATTGGTACTAACGCAGGAATGGACCACCTATGAAGAAGATCTGGGTTCCCAAAAGCTGTCTTGAGAATCTTCCAGTGAATGTCATCATGACACCACCGGGAAGAAGACAAACCCTGCACCTAAGGCGCCATATGGTCCAAAGGTTCATACAGCACAGAGGACTCACCGAGTCACCCTAACGCCAATGTTTTGCAGTGGAAACCGTACTCAAATTTATGAATATGAGTGTGTCTTCAAACCGCTATGTTCATAGAACTAAGAACTTTTCTCGCTTATTCATATGAGTATCATTCATCTCCTGCAAGGCTATTTGCTAGGGCTCCAAAGTCAAGTTCTCAGATGCTGCACTTAGACTCATTGCTTCTAAGCCACCCTCAAGATGTGGGTGGTTAAGAAGAATTAACTCTCTTTGGTGAAAGGGTCTCCACCGAAAATCAAAGGCGTCTCGATGCTATTGTTGGGGACCTAAAACATCTTGTAGGGCACAAGATCAAATGCCCAAATGGTCTCACTATGTATTTTGTTCCTAATCATTTGCCATTCATCCTATCAGTCCTAATCTTGATTTAAGCTTCAATAATCCACTTGCTCGTCAAATGTTTATGCTTCACAATGCTCTTGGTGAAGCCTATCCCCTAACTGCATCAGAGGGTATGACACCTCATGCTTCGTAATGGATTATGGAAAGTGGATGCACTAATCATATGATCGGTGATCAAGTCTTCTCATGGACTCAACCTTACGTCCATCAGACAAGAGTCACATCACATTTGCTGACATTTGTAAAAGCAAGGTATTGGGTCTAGGTAGAGTTGCAATCTCAAAGGATCAACACATGGATAAAGTGATGCTTGTTGAATCCCTTGGTTTCAACTTGATGTCTGTCTCAATGCTTTGTGACTTGAACATGATTGTGATATTCGAAAATATCGCTGCCTTGTACTAATGGAATCTGACAAGTCTCTAGTCTTTGAAGGGTATAGGAAAGATGATCTATACATGGTAGATTTCTTAGCAGGTCCACAGCTTGACATATGCCTTCTTGCAAAAGCTTCGAACGCTGGCTCGCATCGAGGTGGGGCATGTTGGCATGAGGAACTTACACACACTCGCCAAGAAGAAGCATGTCATAGGCATCAAGGTGTCAAGTTCAAGAAGGATCATTTGTGTGGTGCTCGAAGGTCGAAAGATGACTAGGCAAAGCACCCTCAAGACAATCATGATGACATCTCAACCCTTCGAGCTGTTACACATGGATTTGTTTGGCCCTACTCATTACTCTACCTCACAACAACCGCTTGTCTCTATGGCTTCGCCATTGTTGATGACTACTCAAGATACACATGGGTGCACATAATTTCTACAAGATCAAGTGCAAGATGTCTTCAGACGCTTCGCCAATCGAGCAATGAACAATTATGGCGCCCAAGATCAAGCATATCGAAGTGATAACGCATCAATTCAAGAACACCGGACTTGATCTTTATCTCGATACCATGGGAATCACTCATGAGTTCTCTCGCCCATACACACCTCAAAGAAATGGCATCATGGAGCGCAAGAATGTAACCCTCATTGAGATGGCTCAACAATGCTCGACAGTACAAGACACCAAGAAAGTTCTCGCCTGAAGCTATTGATACAGCTTGTCACGCCATCAACCGTGTTTATATCCATAAGCTTCGAACAAAACATCCTATGAGCTCCTTATCGCAAGAAGCCAAATGTCGCCTACTTCGAGTATTTGGGGCTAAGTGCTGGATCAAGGATCCCCATCACAAGTCAAAATTTGAAACCAAAGCTCACGAAGGCTTCATGCTCGTTACGGAAAGGACTCGCACTCCTACAGAGTCTTCAACCTTTATCTCTACAAAATCGTCAAACGGTGGACGCGATTTGATGAAACCAATGGTTCACAAAGAGAGTTCCTGCCAAGTACACTAGACGAAGCTCCACCCAAATAATCTATCAAGCTGATGGGAACTGGTGAAATCATGCCTTCAAGCACAACTCAAGAGGAACTTATCATTTCGCACCTAACCAACCGAAGACAATGCTCAGCCCAAGACAATCCTCCCAATGATGACAATGATCAGCAAGAGCAAAGTCTTCGCCCGTTCATCCTCGAAGGCAAATGAAGTACAGATTGAGAAGATAATCGATAGCATCAATGCACCTGGTCCGCTTACTCGCTCAAGAGCTACACAGCTAGCAAATTTCTGTGGGCACTTTTCTTTTGTGTCAATATCAGAACCCAAGAAAGTTGCTGAAGCCTTTATGGAACCAGAATGGATTCAAGCTAAACAATGTTTGGGAACTTGTCAAGCGTCCTGACCCTCGCAAGCATAACATTATTGGCACCAAATGGATATATCAAAACAAGCAAGATGAGCATGGTCAAGTCGTTAGAAACAAAGCACGGCTTGTGGCTCAAGGATATACTCAAGTTGAAGGAATTGACTTCGATGAAACATTTGCTCCTGTAGCCAGGCTTGAAGCTATTCGCATACTACTAGCCTATGCTGACCACCACAACATCTTGCTCTATCAAATGGATGTAAAGAGTGCATTTCTCAACGGCAAGATTGAAAAAGAAGTATATGTCGCTCAACCACCTGGCTTTGAAGATCCAAAACATCCCGATATGGTGTACAAGCTAAATAAAGCAATCAGATGGCCTCAAACAAGCTCCTCGCTACTGGTATGATATGATCAAAGACTTCAAGAGCAAAGGCTTCAAACCTGGATCCCTTGATCCCACACTCTTCACGAAGACATATGATGGTGAACTGTTTGTATGCCAAATATATGTGGATGACATTATCTTCGCTGCACCAACCGAAGTATAGTGATGAATTTGGATACATGATGCAAGAACAATATCGATGTCCATGATGGGAGAGCTCAAGTTCTTCCTTGGTCTTCAAATTCACAAGAAAGGAATGGCATCTTTATATCTCAAGAAAAATACCTCCAAGATTGTCTCAAGAAGTTTGGAATGCAAGAGTGCAAAGGATACACGACGCCAATGCCAGCCAAACACCATCCGGGTCCCGACGACAATGGTAAAGAGTTCGATCAAAAGGTATACCGCCCATGATTGGTTCCTTACTTTACCTATGTGCATCTAGGCCAGATATTATGCTTAGTGTTTGCATGTGTGCTCGATTCCAAGCGGCACCAAAGGAATCGCATCACTTAGCTGTGAAGCTTAATTCTTCGATATTTGGCTCACACCCCAACACTCGGATTATGGTATCCAAAGGGCTCAAAATTTGATTTGGTTGATTTTGGATGCTGATTATGCTGGTGACAAGGTGGATCGCAAGTCTACATCGTGCACATGTCACTTTCTCGACGATCACTTGTCTCGTTGGTCTTCAAAGAAGCGTAACTCTGTATCACTCTCAACCGCTGAATCTGAATACATTGTTGCCGGATCTTGTCTGTGCTCACTTCTATGGATGAAGCAAACTCTCAAGGACTATGGCATCAATCAAACAAGTACCTCTCTTCGCGACAACGAAAGCGCCATCAAGATTGCCAACAATCCAGTCCAACACTCAAGACAAAGCACATTGAAATTCGCCATCATTTTCTTAGGATCATGTCATGAAGAAAGATATTGACATCATTCACGCCAACACCAAGAGAAACCGCGATATCTTCACAAAGCCCTTGGATGAGAAAAGGTTTTGCGTTACGTGTGAGCTAAATATCTTGGAATCCTCAAATGTCCCGTGATCAAGCACACATCCTAACACTTATGCATGTTGATGACTTAGATGTGCAACACACGGTAACGATATCTTCAATCAATGAAGACTTACATTCTCGAGTGTGAATACATAACGTGGAATTTGACTTCGAGCGCCACGATAATTGTGCGCCGTGTCCGGTCTAATACTTCCTATACGGTGGGTAACGCCACCACCAAATTTCTTTGTTTGAAGTGGTTCACCATGGCGTTATTTCTGCAATATCTTCGCATTTGATTTGTCTTCAACTTCAACCTATCTTCATGATTTTCTTCACTATGTTGATTTGGTTGCTGTCGATATATATATATATATATATATATATATATATATATATATATAGGACAAATATTTCTACAAGTGGTAGTTACCACCACTTGCATTTTGTATGTTGTATGTAGTATCTTTGAACCAGAGTATGTACGTGTAGTATGTAGTATATAACAATGATTAAGTAGTATATATACTAATTTTTAGGTAGTATGTACCATTTTTGAGTATGCTCATTTTACGCATAAATACGCATTTATTTTACAAATATAACAAAACTATGGGCTCATATGCATTTTTTCATGTAACTTGCTTTAAAATATATTAGATATAGTATATGCTATTTAAAATAATAAAATAGCATATATAATACCACATGGTAGTATATGAGACATATGGGGTAACTATACTATGGTAGGATGGATTTTCCTATATATATATATATATATATATATATATATATATATATATATATATATATATATATATATATATATATATATATATATATATATATTGTTCTGTCTCACAAGATTCACTTATAGCTATGTCTTCCAAGTTGAATCTTTTGAACTAAGTGAATGTGATCGACCCCAATCTCTATGCTTTCTATCTCAAACTCTATCTGTCCAAATCATATGCATTCTATTGAAATGTTTAATGTCTTCTGCGTCCTTGTCGCATAAGACACAGAGACAAACTTTAAGTCTGTTTTAAATGATTCATCCTCATCGTTGAAACCGAGAAGCCGGAACGACCATCCGACAAACCTCGGGCGTGGGAACGTGGGACAACTCGAGTATGTTGCATGATTGCCACGTGCCCTCGGATGTGAACCGCCAGAGGCACTCGCGAATTATGCAGTGCCGCACACCTCCTTATAAATACATGTCCCCGTGGTAAAGAAGACCTTCTTCCACCTCTCCACCTCGTCAAAACCCTAGCGCCACCGCTAGCTCTCGACGACGCCCGGCGACGAAGCGTTTAGCTGCGGCGATTCGACGCCGCCCTCACGCCGCCGCAAACATCGTCATCTCCGCCGCCAGAGGTGTCCTCCGTCGCCAAGTTAGGGCACGGTGGATTAAACTGCTCGCTTCCTTTTCTTCCCGCCTAGCAGCTTCTTCGAGTGGTAAATATAACTCTATTTTTACCATCTTTTGATCTTCAAGATTCATCCTACTTACCAAAATTGGTTTCGCCCATACAATGTTAGATCTATTCTGTCTGATCTCATACTCGCCTAGTATATTCACTTAAGCTTCACAACTAGTTAGATTCCTCACTTGTACTTATTCACGGATTCGCATAAACCGAACCAACTCTCGCCAGATAAGTGAATGTCTTCGCATCATGAGGTCAATGTCTTCAAACTGATTTATCTTCAAAATCTTCCGAGAATGCATATGACCTCTTCCCTTCCTCGCATTCTAATGCTGTCACAGTGTACATGTCCGTGGAGAATCCCTTTGTTCTCATAGTCCGCATTCGCTTGCAGAATTTTACAAAGATCAAATTAACTCTCCGGCCGCTTCTTGTTTGTCCAAAAACGCAAGCCTTTGAAGCCTTTGAACGATTGAAGCCATTCAGTTTGAATCATGGCTGCAGATAAATCAGTCAGAAGGGCGCAGAGAAGCCGTGGGGAACCTCAAAAGATCTCGCTCGATGACCTCGCAGAGCTTTACAAGACAGATCCCAAGAGAACTACAATCAGCGCAAGACGCGAATCCAATGGATTCGCGATATTGGGCTGAACAATGGTTCAAGTACAATTTCGTGACCCAGGAATATGCCGAGAAGAATGCTATCGAAGCCCTTGGGGTGATATTCTTCGAGGCCTTCCACCCAAGAACATGGCTGAAGCTATTGCACAAGGTTTCTATCCTTGTATGGTCCGTGGACCTCACCGAGAATGCCGACCCAACGTCATTGCTTTGGTGTCGGACGATAATCTCTTCAAGCGCAACTTCCAAAGATGCAAAGGCTTCGCCAAGGAAAACAAGAAGTCATTGGGATTAGACTTCAACCCTGGTCCCTCTCGCTTCCCCGGCCGACGGCTCACGTGATGTCGAACCCAATGTCATCGGCCCTTTTCAAACCTTGATGGCCTCATCACTTACATCTTGGTCCAAGGTGCCAAAGTGGATCACTCGATGACGATGCTGAGTCCGATGAAGCCCCAGCCCAGCTCCCGCTCCCGCTCCAAAGCCGCAAGTAAAAGAAAGTCAAGGCTTCAAAGTCACTGCTCCTCCAAAAGCTTCACGTGTGAAGCCACTGCCATCGCACCTCTTGAAGCCGCAGTGCAGTCTCAAGATCAATCCCAGATCTCCAAGAAGACGGAGAAGAGAAAGAAAATTGTCAAGAATACTGATCCGACATCGACTTCGCTGCCATTTTGCGTGAAGAGCACATTGATCCGTCCAAAGGATGAAGATCTTGCGATGATGCTCTTGAGCAACTTATCAAGAGCAAAGAAGAAGCAGAAATCTTCAACAATTTGCCTCTCTTTGATGTGGCAATCATCCATCACTTCATTGATGAGTGGTTTGACACCCCAAACATCAGCTTTGAAGATCTGCAACTTCCTATTGGCCTCGGCGTCTCCTTCAATGGAGCCATTGCTTCGAGCTAGCTCTTGCTCAGCGATTGTTGAACCAAGAACAAAATCGACTATGAAAAGCTCAGTTCAAGAAGCATATGGCTGCACTTAGCGTGCAAGATGTCAAAAACTTCAAGGTCATGCTGCACGACCTCAAGGAAGCCTTTCTCAAGAAGCGTGAAGAAGCCGAGGCTCGTGAGCGCATGAAGAGTCCGGCCGACAAGTGTGTGCTTGCCTACAATGAGGCCGAGAAGTGCAAGGCTCTTGGCCGTCCGGCATTAACCCTGTAATGGCTGCAAAGAGGAAGAAGTCTTCAACTGACCAAGCTGCACCTTCAAGGCAGGAAGAACCCCGATAGTCTTCCCAAGCAGCATGACTGCTCGAAGCCAAAGGTCCGGTCAACCGCTTTAAATGTAAGAAGACGAGGGCTGCCGAGGTGAAGCCGTAAAAGGAAACTTCTCAAGCCTCCGATGCTGCTCCTCCAAGAAGAAGCTTAAGACCAAGAAGAATCGGGCTGCTCCCACAGAGCCCTTGGTTGTTGAACCCATTTCAGTGGTTCGTCCCGCATCTGCAACCCAAGAACTACGGATGACTGTTCATGAGCCTGCTTCCACAGAGGCTCCTGAAGTTGAAGAGATTCCAGCAGTTGATCCCATCATCGCTTCAAGACATTGGTCACCATGACAATGTTGAAGATGATGAAGTTCTTCCTCAAATTGAATACAATGTGGTATCATCGCCTGTTCGTATGAACAGCGAAATCATCAGCATTGGTCGTCCTCTGACGCCAATTGCTCAGGATGCTTCATGGGCTGATCGCCCGCAACAAGAAGACTCCCCTAGTACTCCCCAACAACAACAACAACAAGAAGAGGAAGACTTTGAGGCCCAGACAACCCCATCTCCAAAGGCGTCGCCAGCATTTCACAGGATTCACAAAGGTCAAAGGCCTCAAGTACCTCTCTCGAAGCTGCTCTGAAGGAGAAGTGCACCACCAACCTGTTGCACATCAAGTGTTTTCGTAGCCACTCCAACTGTGAATGTCTCCAGTCCAAGCCAAAGTTGTTGAAGACAATCCGCTGCATCAACCAAGACACCCAAGAAGAAGAAGAACGGTCCCTACACCCCTGTAATTGAAGAAGTTATTCTCGATATCAACGTGCAAGGTTCGACCCTCCAGCTCCTCAAGTGGAGGTTGAAAACATTGAGGCTGCCACCTCCAACACCAATGAAGCCAATGACATGGTCATGGCTGAAGCAAATGTGGAGCCTGCACCAACAGCTCCTCAAGCCAATGAAGGAAATGTGCCTGGCCAATGAGGCAATCGCTCCTCAAGCTCTCGCCGAGCACTGAAGCCTCGCTTGTTGCCACTGCTCAGCCCGCCACCAAGGCCCTACACAATTGAGCAAGCATACAACTATGGTCACTAATCATACTAAGATGGCCTGCTCGTCCCTCCGCCTCATGCCTCGGGTCCTCGGCTTGAATATCATATTGCGCATAGGCCTCGTGTCCAAGTCAAGCCAAGATCGCCAAGGTTTCGTGCACCGCCACCTCTGTGTTCTTTCAATGCAAATGGCTTCAAAGCCCACAACACTTTCTTTGACAGAGCAAAGAACCCTACACAAGGCCAAGGATATCATCCGACCGCTTCGAGCTATCGCAACAAAGCTATTACTCCTGCTCAGATGATCAAGGGCGATTTTCCTCATATGCGCCGACATCAAGCCATTGCCGGACTGCCATGCTTAGAAGAAGCACTTGATTGCTTTCGTGATGCAGTCTGCTCGGCTTCGTTACAGACATAGAACACTGGAGTGAAGAACTTGTGCTTCAATTCTATGCTACCCTCCACATCCGTGGCTACTACAGAGATACGAAGACATGGGTTCTCGAGTGGATGATAGGAAATGTTCATCATGAAGCCAAAGCTCTTGACATCATTGAGCTCACAGCCTACCCACTCCCGGAGAGCTGTTTGAACTGGTTGTCAACTCCACCGCTGATGCAATCGAGAGCATATTTCATAAGCCGTAACCCAACATGAGTCGATGTTGAGCATGATGAAGCCATCGCCACATGACGCTGAATACCCTCAGACTTCTTTGTTGATGACCTTGAGTATCTGCCTCGCATAATATATCACATCATCAAAGTAACTCTATGGCCTATCAAAGGGCATTCATCATCTGCAAAACTTGAAGGAGCCATGAAGACATTGGTCTTTACATCCTCAATGGCATCACTTCAATACGCAAGAATTCTTCATCCGACAATTGGCGCGTCGATCTGATCTGTTTGGTCTGAAATTTTATGCTCCATGGGTCATGTGCCTCATCAAGATGCACTCGCTATCAACTATCAGCCCCTCTCTCGCAATCATCCGATCTTTCTACCGAGGTTGATATGTCGCTTGAAGCCATATACCCCGAGCCCGCCAAAACGCCACTTTGTCTTCGTAATGTAGATCACCATAGCTTCTCTCAACCCATGGAAGGCGCCCAGCAAGATCTCGTGTCTATCCTCCGCTGGGAACACTCATCCGCCTCGCCGCACAAACTGAAGCTACCGAGAGCACTATTGCACAAAGCCTGGAAGCGCCTCGAGTCCTCAATGATCGAGAACTTCTTGTGGCACCGCATCGTAAACAAGATAAGCATCACTCGCTCAAGCGACAAATGCAAAGCCTCTTGGTGGACGCCAATCGCATTCAAACCTTGCCACCAAGAATGCTTTTGTCACTCACGAGACCCGTCGGCGATCATGGAAGAGTTTGACCTCGCTCAAGGTCAAGCAGATCTTCAAGACGATGGCTTCACCGAACGCTTCAAGTTTGACTCCACTCCTCCACGGAATGCAGTCCCACGATTTAACTCCATCTCTTGAAGACTCGACTATTCTTCCTCCGCTGCAACAGCACAATGCCAGAGTGATCAATGATGAATATGATGCTACTTCACCGCCTCTACTTCGCACGCATCGACACTGCACCAAGTTCGCTCGCACCGCCAACCAACAACGACAACCCTGCCGTGATCATCTACTTCAAGAGGACGAGTAGACGCTCTATGTCTTCAAACCTTTTTGGTCCTTACTGACAAAAGGGGGAGAAGCATATGAGTTTGACAGTCATCAAGCGGGTACATAAGGGCGGTTGCATAATATTTTGCCTAGTGTTTACAACTCTCGCTTTGGATACATTTGGCTCTTTGAGTTGTAACACTTAAACTCGATGGTCGTCTACTACTTATTTGCTTTACTCTAGTGCGATGATAAATTCCGCATGTGTGATGATAACTTCCGCACTTAGATCATTCTGCAGACGTCCATTTTTCATTATGCATGTCATTCTCTTAGTTATATCATTTCATGCATGATGAATTATCTTCATAAGTTGAAGAGGATCTCCACAAGTACAACCTGCCATGTGCATTTGCATTCCAAAAGCAAACTACTTATATGCACATCTTCAGGGGGAGCCTTTGCCACTTATGAAGACAATTCCCTATCCTTTACAATTTCACATATTTTATCCTCGTTGAAAACTTCAACCAGTTTGTCATCAATCACCAAAAAGGGGGAGATTGTAAGTGCATCTAGTGCCACCCCTAGTTGGTTTTGGAGTATTGACGACAAATGTGGTTGAGGGACTAATGCGCTTGTGAGAATTGCAGGATAACGCAGTAGTGTCCCCATTGATTCGCTTTTACCTACCGGAGATGACCCTAAAAATGTATGAAGACATTGACGACAATGGTGGTATGTGAAGATATTCACATTGAAGACTATGACATGAGAAGACATTGAGTGAAGACTATGGAGCGCCAAGACTCGTCGTTGTTTCCTTTTTTTCTTCTTTGTTGAGTCATAGGAACCACCGCATCGTTAAGTGGGGTCCAAGTGATCATAGTCGTAATGATCAAGTGATGCTCAACCTAAATCCTATGTCTTCGAGCGAAGACAATGAGAGCAAAACTTATCCAGAGTGGATGAGTCAGCTTTGCTTGTAGCCCAAGTAAAGTTGCCGTGTGTGTTTGAAATCGACCGTTGAACACGTGTCGGTTCCTTAGTGACCTGTGGTCATTTCGACATATCAGGTCGGGTTGCCTAGTGGCTATAAATAGCCCACCCCTACACCATAAATTGGTGGCTGCTCAGAGTTAGTACACGGCTTTTGTCGCTTGAGAGCAACCCACCTCAAGCCTTTGAGAGAGAGAATCCTTGCGAGGACAAAGCCCAAACACCCAGAGCCAAAGAGTGTTAGGCATCATCAAGTCTTTCTGTCTCAGGTGACTCAAGACTTATTACACTTGAGGACTGTGAATCCTCCAAAGCCGGTTAGGCCGCGCTCGAGCATCCAAGAGTCATTGTGGATTGCCGTGAACGCAGTCAGGAAGGTTCGGAAGTCTACCTTGAAGACTTACCAGAGTGATTGGGCGAGGACTGTGTGTCCTTAGCTCAAGGGGAATAAGGTGAAGACGCGGTCTTCTCGAGTTGAATCTCAGCCTCCCTAATCAGATGTACAGCTTGTCACAAAGAATCGAACTGGTCCAACAAACTCGTGTCTTCAACAAGTGACCGGTTCTATCTTCTCCTCTCTTTACTTAGAGTTTGTCTTCGTGAAGTCATTGCCTATCTATCATACCTATTTGACTTCATTGCTCAACTACTTTTGTTGATTGGCTTCTCACTATCTTCCATCTTGATCCTTACTACCAAGCTGCTATTAGTCTTGTACTTTCACGTTATTGCATACTTGAATATGGTTTGCTAGTTGTAGTTTACCTTCCGCTGCATATCAATTAGGTCATTTCTATTATTTGTCTTTGAAACATCCATGTTTTGAAGACTTTCCTAAAAATCGCCCATTCACCCCCCTCTAGTCAATAACTAGCACTTTCAGTATGACAGAATTTTTTTTGTTTGGCCCAAAATGTCACGGATGTGTCTTTTTTTTGTAGTGAGGGGGACGGGAGCGCCCTCCGGCATTGCCACGCCCCCCCCCCCCGACCAAGGAATGGAGAGCCGTGGCCGATCTCCGCCGAGAGGGGGCCTCGGAGGTCAGGCGAAGGTCATCGCCGCCCCCCCCAGCCCACAACTAAGCTTAATGTTCCCGAGCGAGCCACCCGATGTTCCAGGAACTCCCTCTGGAGCTTGGCCCCGGTCAGCTTCGCCGCCCCCAAGTTGGTTGGCCACAGGTTCGCGTCTATCCTCTTCAGCAACATCTACGCGCGAGAATCGACGAGCTCCACGCAGGACCACGCATCAACGGCCTCGGGCTTCCCCATCGGCAGCGCCAGTCGGGGATGGATGCGCCCGACATCCACCATGACCCACTTGCTCCTGAAGCCCTCAATCCTCTTCCCGGGCTTGGAGATGAAGTTGGAGCTGGAGTATGTGACGATGCTCGCGCACGCAGTAATAGAGCCCCGGAAGACCCAGAGGGAAAAGTAATGGTGCAGCAAGGCCACTGAGGTTTTTATCCCAACATGAGCCTCGCAATAGTAGGCCAAGATCGCCAAGAGGAGAACAGAGTTGGGGTGGAGATGCAGAGCTTGCGGTGTTGTATCAATGGAGAACAAAGGAAGAAGAACTCGGAAAAAGGAGGGACCAGACCGGCGATGATGGCACTCATGAAGAACGGGTAGAAGGTGCTTCCCTGACCTTCAGGCTGACCTAAGCCGGCCTTGAGCACAGTCGCTCCCTTGTTGCCCTGCGCCACCGTCCTCCGGCGCACAAGGGCGAGATTCTTCGCCGACATAGTTGGAGGATCCAGAGCCGGGAGGTACCAGGCCTCAGTCGGGGTCTTGCGAGGCGCCATGGCTGCAGGATGGGAAGGATTGAAGCAGATCTGGAGGATTTCGAAAGCGAGGAGGAGAAGGGCGAGAAAGGGGATCTGGAGCAAGACGAGTGAGAACAAGCACCAAGTCTGGCCCGGGCCTCCTGTTTGTTAGAAGGGCAGTTGCCGAGGCGTCGTGGGGAGGCAGAGATACCCACGACCAATCAATCGCCACATCGGGCGCCCAAGGTCAGAAGCTGATGGGGTTTACGGCGCTCGCAGACTTGCCCTTCGCTTCTCCTCAGAAGCTGAGCCCCTGGCGCGCTTTGGGCCCGGGCTATCTGTCGGTGTTCTGGGAACGGGGTCCCAGACTTGCCTCGCTCAAGGCCTGCGGGCGTGGCTCAAGTGGGGGCCCTGTGGCTGCCCAGCCTCATCACTCAAGCTCAAGACTCATGAGGGGGCTTGAGACTGCAAGGGCGACGATAGGAACCACCTCGGGAACAGCCTCACAGCAGTGAAGCTCATGAGGAGGTGGAGAGATCAAGGTGGTACTCCCGAGGGTGCCCCATGACGCAAGCCATGACGATCATACAAAGCGGGCGCCAGTGGCGCCAACAAGAAGTTGTCCTCATTTCCCCTTTGTTGCAAAGGAGGCAAGCACAGAGCCAAGGCATCGTGCAAAGGTTACCGCTGCTGAAACAAGACCAAGACCAGCAGAACGGCAGGATGGAGGTCATCGTGGAGCCTGTGATTGCTGGCCACCGCCAGAGCCTTTGGCAACCAAGACCAACTTTAGTCAGATAAGTGTACTAGATGTTCCCTTCAAATGGCCAACTGCATGGCCCTTCCCGCCATTATTTGGGAAGAGGCCCTGTGGCCTCCTCTATAAATAGAGCTAGCCACCACAGAGTAGAGGCATCTGGAAGAAACTCGCAGACAGAGCCCTAGAGAGAGAGAGAGACGATCGAACTCACCCAAGCAGCTTCATCGCACTATCTCAAGAACAGCCCTCGCTAAGTCGTTCTCCTTTCATCTGCTCATCATCGCCTCGAGGCAATCCACCACACCACATTAATCGTAGTAGGGTATTACACCACATCGGTGGTCTCAACCAAGATGAACCTCGTGTCTCCGTGTTCTTCATCGTTCATAGTTTAGATCCCTCGCAATCCATGCACGCATGAGCTGGTAGGGGAAAGATCTCCACGCGCACCCCAGTGTTTGAACCTCTAGGGTCTGCCGGAACCCGAAATCCGACAGCCGTAGGCGCCGCTCTAAATCCCGCCTTGGCAAAAACAGCGATAACAGCGCAAGAAGAAGCCAAATTGACCCACCGATAGAGCAGGGTGAGCCAGCGGACGACGAACAAAGTGTGGGGCCGTTGTCCGAACACGGCAACGCCGAGCGTTAAGACAACCAACCCGTCTCTGGTCAGGAGAATAGTCCGGACGAGACGAGCGCATCATCCTGGAAAGGCAGCTGGAGCAAGAAAGGCTTATTGCCACTGCAAGAAGTCTGAAGAAGCAGAAACAAAGGCTCAAGGCCGCACAAAACACGCTCAATATTAGATGGAATAAATTGCTCGACACGGCAGAAAAGTACGGTGTCAGTCGCCAAATGAAGAGCTACCCAAAGCGAAAGCTGCTGCCGGAATTCGACGACGAGGCCTTCAACCCCGCAGCTAAAAACAAAACCGCCGACCGGTCGGATCGACGACTCGCTGTCAAGGAGGGCGGCCAACGAGGCCGCACATAAGTCAAGACATGATCGACGCAAGCGACCCAGATCAACGGGTCGGCGCGAACCAGATCCATCTACGGATCAAGGAAACGCGCCCAAAGATTAAGCCAACACCAAATACCACAATCGTTCAACGCCATGGCATTTAAATGCAGGGGTGCCGACACCCCTATGTTTCACCGACAGGTATTAGACCATGAATTTCCGTAAGGGTTCAAACCAGCTAATATAGAGGCATACGACGGAACCACAGCACTGGTCTCGGATCGAGGACTTCATCCTCCATTCCACATGGCTCACGGAGACGCATCTCCACGCCATCAAATACTTGCCCTCAAGCTCAAAGGACCAGCTCTAAGATCGGGCTGAAAAGCCTCCCAAAATTCCATTGAAGTTGGGAGGAGCTCGAGGACGCTTTCCGGACTAACTTTCAAGGGACTTACGTCCGACCTCCAGATACTGATGATTTAAGTCATATAACGCAACAGCCCGGAGAGTCAGCCCGAAAGCTTTGGAACAGGTTTCTCACTAAGAAGAACAAAATTGTCGAATGTCCAGATGCTGAAGCCCTAGCTACTTTCAAGCACAACATTCGAGACGAATGGCTTGCCAGACACCTTGGCCAAGAAAAGCCGAGAACAATGGCAGCCCTAACAAGCCTCATTACCCGCTTTTGCGTGGGCGAGGAAAGCCGTTAGCCCGCAGCAGCACCAAGTGACCCAAGCACATCCCGAGGTCGTGGACGGCAATGGAAAACCGCGATCGCCGAAGCTGACGGATCCACGTAACACCTATGGACCGGCGGATCGAGCCCTTTGGTTCGTGGGGGGCGGAGGTCGCATTTAAGAGCAGATCAAGCGGGCACACGAAAGGCAGTTCAGCTTCGGAGCTCTCCTGAGAGATAATACTCCTACCGCTGCTTGTCCGATTATGTTGTGTTCTTGCTAGAGAGCGATGAGAGCAACAAGACCTAGCGTGAGTGTCTCCGGTTTCAATGAGCTGAACCTCCCTACGCTGCGCATGGGCCTCCTTTTTATATGCTCAAGG